>JACBWV010000099.1:6432746-6547746 GCA_013435795.1 Chlamydomonas sp. ICE-L | reverse complement strand
TTTTGTAGCCATCGCATCATGAGCAGTGTTTGGAGGTACGTGACGATGACCTTCCAAGTGGCCGCCAAGGTGATGAAGTCTGCCTCTTGTCCTTCATCTCTCCGTGTGCCAATATAGTGTGCCCTTTCCAAGGATTGGTTTTTACATGCTGGTTGTGGGGCAGTGGATTGCTCACTTGATGCTTCTTCTTCGACATTCCTTGAATCCTCACCAGCTGGTGCAATTTTAGTCGCTCCATTCGTAGGAGCTTCTTGTGCTCCATTTCTATGTGGCTCAATGCTTTGTGCCCTTTCCATGGATGGCGTTTTGAGTGCCGGCAGTGGGGGTGTAGATTGCTCACTTGAGGCATCTTCTTCTTTGACAATGCTCCGATCCTCACCATGTTCATCCTCAATACCTTCGACTATGCTCTTAGACACTTGTTGTGTTGCCTGCACCACAAGTACAATCACGAATTAGGTGTGCAAGTGCATATCAGTACAAGGATGGGTGTTGAAGGTGGTATTCATGGTGTATTGTGGATATATGGCATTCTCAACATTGTCTTGCAATTATACGTGATTGATGGCTTCTTACCCGCTTATGTGAATAACCAATGAAATATGTTTCATCCTATAACTATAACTATAAGCAATAATATAAAATAGTGATTAGGATATAAAATGTGCATGAAAGCACAACCCATGAATGTTTTCCTAAATGTTCCCCCTCAGAGAACGATACAAGCCTTTAATGCACTCCTAACACTCGGAGATCGCGCATATAGAGGAAACACAACAGTATTGTTCCTTAGGTTTTGGGACAAAACATTAATAATTGTTTGGGTCCGATTCCTACGCAGTCAAAGGGATGCAAGCATCTGCATTCAAGGAAGAATTAGGTTGTGGGCTTGTGGCTTAGTGGTAAGGCGAATACATCTCTAAGCAATTATAAATACCAGTAGCTCAATCGAAAGCAAAGCCCTCATGGAAGCAGGTGGAAAGCAAACGGAATTCCCTCGCGGCACGCCTTGCATGAGTCGCGGTGTAAGGGGTGCTTTTAAATGGCAGTCAAAGGGATGAAGGCATATTCATATTGACAGTCCTAGCTCGTGGGTATCGACTTAGTGGCGAATGAATCTCAAAGCTGGCTTGTAACTTCTTCTCCACCTTCTCGTCGGCCTAGTGGGGTTGACCCGTCTTTTTCGGTTAGTGAGGCTCATTGGGAACCATTTAGGCTACATAATTTGGCCCAGTGAAGGATTTTATACATAGGAATCTGGCGCTTTGGTCGGGTAACAACAAGCGAGCTCAAGGTTTTAGCAAGCCCTATGATGAGGTTATTTCATGGCGTACGTGGCCTCAACGATCCCCTCCCCCTTTCGCCACCCCCTTGATGCGCAGGCTGGAATATCTCCACTGTGACACCCTCTTTTTTGGCCAAGGCATGGTCCCATGTGTTGGGGGATTTGGGATGCGCGATGCCTTAGCCAACAGTATGGCTAATGCTGAACACAAAGAATTGTTATGCACGATGCTGCAGCCAGCGTTTTGGTCGACCGGAAACAAAAATAATCGTTCATGAACGATGCCCATGCCTAAGTTTTGTAATCTCGAAAACATTACCCAGACCTGAGAAACGATGGACTATTTCGCGAATAAACATTAATAATCGTGCGTGCATGATTAATCATGCTTAGGAAATACGCTGAGACACTGCGGTTGCTACATTCCAACAAACACCTGACACCCTAAGTACATGCTTTCTTGAGATGAGCCACACACACAAGTTACCTACATGCAATAACAAGAAGAGGGGGATTGTTGACACAGCGCAAACCAGGGAGAACAAAAAAATGCTCCAATGTCTTCCATTACACTCTTGACAACCAGCAGTGGTCAGTCCATATCCCTCCGCAAAAACGCTGCAAACTATTCCAGAATACCCCGGAGCACAGAGAACCATGTAGTACTGTGTCTCATTGTACCTGTGATGGTGATAATCGGGAATTAATTTTCTTTTTATGCAATGCAGGGCTGATCAGAGAAAGCATTGAAATAAAATCATATATAACATATAGCTTGAGGGTAGCATCTCACTCAAATTTTCATAGGAAATGTGAAAGTACCAAAATGTTTGCTTTTTATGCAATGCAGGAAAATGATTGAAATAAAATCAGATATGACATAGCCTGGGGGTAGCATCTCACTCGTATTTTCATAGGAGATGTGAAAGTACCAAAATATCATTAATAGCATCATACTCATATGATTTATATATAATATGCAGCACGTAGTAAAAGTGCCACACATACTTACAACCAAAAACATCATCTTCCCATTTCTTCCCTTACCAATGAGATGAAGCTAGTAAATATGAGTATTCAAAAACATGGAAAGGTCAACCTTTTGGCCACATGCACATGACTAAAGGTATGTCTAACTCATTCAACAACAAGGCAACCCGACAGTTTCCGGGTATCAATTCATCCACCTACTTGTATGGGTCGTTCAGAAGTGTAAGTTGGAATTCAACGATGCGATCATGCCGTCCTGGGTATGCACAAGGGTTCAGAACCGCTTGTTCGTCACATTGGTAGATCTGAGTGCTGAAGGGATTGCTGTGGAAGTATCCATCATCGGGAACAATAATTGGGTTGTCAGCGTTAGGCTGCAATGATGTGTCCTTTACACAAGTGGCATCTTCTGGGCATACCTGAGAGGAACAAGTGATGTCTTCAATTAACAACTTGGTGTTGGTTTGTGTAATTCACATGTTGAAATCACCCACCGTAAGATTACATGGGTACACACAAATTTCAGCCATATTCATGAAAATCAGCTAGTTCTGGGATGTAGGCATTATTGTGTTTATATACATGCAATATGATTAGATCTTTGTCTTGATACCACAACTCAAAAGGCGAATGTGAGATTGAGGTGGTCACCATTTGGACGACCACCGTACAACAATTTCCGCTTTAGCCTGCTTAGGATTATAGGAGCACGAGGGTCCGGCCGGGCTCAAAACCTGAGTTCTAGCTTTTGTGTGCAAGTCTACAACTCTTCAAACAATTATATCCACCACCATCCTCAAATATCTGGCTTGTACTACGCGTGCGCATGAATTGAGTTAATGGCATCTTAATAGTTTTTTCGAGAGTTGTCATGGGACCTTTTAGTATTCTGCTCCATAATACTCATGTGCTTGTTACTTTATCCTTTTCCAAATCTGATGGCCTTGTAAAAGAAGCCCAGCACTCTATGCATCCTCAACTTTATATTGAGCAGTATACAGGCCTTGAGTGAGTGCCCATGACTCGGTTACTTGCGTCGCATTAGCCAGACTCTTCAACAAAGTTGTAGCTCACTTCTTTGAATCACCTCATGAATATCCTATCCTAGCCGTATATGATGCAGCCTAGTCATCCACCCCTTCTAGCGACTTGTGACTGCTAAAGTGTTTTTCTGTGTCGCTTGGTACACACACTTAATATTGTCCACCATGGATATTTTCAGATCCCCCATCCACCTTGCACCCACCTTGCATACTCTCTTATCCCCCGCCCACCTTTCTCCTATCTTCACCCCACCAAGTATGCTCAAGCCTGGAGCACTGACCCCAAGATTGCTTGGTCTGCTAGAATGCAATTCATCAGAAATGACAACCAGAAATGTACTGACGCCTTCTACTACAAAAACCACACCATCAGAAAGAACAACTCACCTCACCCAACGACCTGCTCATGCTGTCTCTACCCCAGACCTTCTTGCACCCTCAACCTCATCCAAGCTCCTCCACCTCCTCTATGGCAACCAACACAGCCTGATCCACCTCCTTGGTTTCAGAGCCCAAAAGAGGAAGGCTAAAGAACCTCAAGAACCCCCCCATCACAGATATTGGAGGGTCCAGAAAGCCCCATGCACCATTCTCTGACACCACCTCCCTTGTTACATATCTGCTGGCCTCCCTGTGCACTCCCACACCTACTCCTCTACTACCTCCATTGTGGTCACTTGGTCCCCCGTCCATCTCACAGAGGAACAAATCACCCTGCTGGTTGGTCCCACCAAATTTCAGGAACTGCTCAAGGCCTACAACACTAAATCTACCCCCAAAGCGGCCCCTCCCCCCCCTCCAATCCACCCAGACAAGACCTCCACCTCACTAACCTCCAACAACAAGGACAATGGGCGGAGGGAGGAGAGTTTGATGCCAAATGGTATAGCCAACTCTGGCGAAACCTCATCATTAACATGGCAGACCACCACCCAGACTGGGATATCCCCCCCCCTTGCAAATATCACATACAGGCTCGTACCCTGAATGACACGTACCACCACCTCCCCTTCCAACTCAACAACGGAGACACCACCTACACCTACTCACCAACAGGCCAATGTGTCGGTCATATACCCCTCTCCCAACTCCACCTCCTCCACCACAGATACCATACCACCAAGGCACACTCTCCCGACCTTTGGACCCTCTACAGCACAGGAACCTTTGCTGAAGACGTAGCCACCCTCCTATCACAGCACAAAGACACTACCATCTCCAATGTCTCCCCTGCCATACACTAAGCTATGTCCGCCCTGGGGATGACAACAGACCTAGACACATCACCCCTCCTAATGAGTCCCCACCTCCCCATGGGCAACACCCCCACCCCCATTGGCCAACTGTTTGACTTATGACCCCACTGCTACACCCAACCTTGGTACGGGGGAAACACACACCTCACCAGCCAGAACCCTGAAGAGGTCCACAAGGCTGTTCGATGGGCACTAGGCAGTGTCATACATGCTCATACCCTTGATATTCCCGCGTGCACCATCCTCTTTGTCCCACACAAACCCACATATGCCCATAACGCCCTTTTAAATCACCCATGGGCTATGGAACTAGCCACTCAGCCTCCCAAGGCCAAAACCCTCATTCCCTCCCTAATCTGGACGGGGGGCAAACTCACCCCTGTCAAGAGACACAAGGGAACCTACAAACTCATTCCCATCTCAAACCCAGCTGGCCATGCCAAGTACCTCCACAACCCACCCACCACATGGGCCCAAAACATGAGGGACATGGGGGCCACTTCCACCCCCCGACCAGGTCCCCCCCCATCCCAACTGGGCCTTCCTACCACCCACCTGTCCAAGCACTTAGCTCCCTCCTTAAGACCTGGGCACATCAACCCACCCCCATGTAGATAGACCCCACACCCATAACCCCCCCCGTGCTCCTGTGTACACATGCTATCCTACAAGCACCAGGCCTCGCTCTGTACACAGATGGAAGTGCCATCATATACAAAGACGGCGTCCTACGCTTGGGGGCAGGCATATACTCCTCCATGGCCGCTGCACGTTGCCTCCGCATAGACCCTGGCGGACAGGGTATCACTGTCGACATCAATCGCGCCGAACTCGTGGCAATCCAACAAGCACTCATACACTCCGAAATATATGAAGAACTCACCATCTACTCCGACAGCTTATGCTCCTTGCAGCTTATTAACGTGCACATTTACCATCCCAGCAGGACCCGGGAAAACAAACACCGCGACCTCCTGCAAGACATCGCCATCCACATTATCAACAGACACAACGCTGCTGCTACCACATGCCTGCTCAAGGTCCGATCTCACTCATGAATCGTAGGGAATGACGAGGCAGACACGCTCGCGAAAGAAGCCACGACAGGATACAATGTAATTGGACCAGTGAATGAGTAAAAACGGGGGAACATGCGCACCTCAACATACATTGGCTGTCGGTCAAGCCCCCCAAATCTATCAATGGGGACCAGCCCCCCCGGCACTCGGTCAACAATCTCACCAAGGGTATCAAGGCTAACCTCCCCACCCCCCTGCACACCGGGCAGGCCAAGACCACGGGCATATACTCCTCCATGTGGGAGCAAGCCAACCTCTTCCTCCTACCTCCGGCTAGTAATTGCTTCTGGCAATAATCCACCGACATCAAATGGTGGCAAAAAATACAAATTCACAAGGCTAGGTGGGGACGCTTATGGACTAGGAAACTGGCGTACAGATACAAACGCCCCCATGGTACCAGCACTAGCCCTCCCTCTAATGACAACTGCCCTCTTTGTTGCAAAGCGCAGGACGGAGCTGTCCATATTCTTGCTGGGTGCAGCCCCCTTGTCTTCAAAGGGATGTATATTAACAGACATAACAAGGCGGTCCAACTCATCCAAAAGGCTGTAGCCAAAGGAGCTCTGGGGGCTCTCTCCATGTACATTGATGCAGGCACTTGTGAAGCGACATCCAACATTCCCACGAGACCCCCAACCACCCTCAAACCCCATGATCTTCCCCAAGCCACATGGGATAAATACAGGCTTGATCTCCTCCTCATTGACGACGAATCCAAACCAAGAAAAGCCTACCAAGTTGAACTGGACTACTGCTCAGACACTTACCACTACATCAAATTCCAGGATAAGAGCGTTCAGCATGAGCTCCACGGTATCCTTCAACAACAAGGATTCCTTGTCCACTACCTAGTCTTCACCACAGGTATCACTGGTACCATACCAATCACAACTAATGCCAATATATCGCCTCCTGTACCAGCATTCTTGCCACACGTCGCATGAAGGAGTCCCTTCCGCCTGGAGGGTGACACTTACTATGTCTGCCATGGTGACTCTCCCCAGCTGTGGCGTACGGGAGGGTCCCCTTAAAACCACGCCCCTCCAGCCGTTTTTTCTTTTACCACCATCGCCCCCAAATATTTGGCCCATACTTGGCGTGCGCATGAATTGACTTAATGGCATCGTTATAGTTTCTACAAGAGTTGTGGTGGGACCTTTAAGTATTCTGCTCCATAATACTCACGTTTTAGCTCCTTTATCCTTTTCCAAATCTCATGGCCTTATAAAATGAAGCCCAGCACTCTATGCATCCTCAACTTTATATTGAGTAGTATACAGGCCTTGAGTGAGTTCCCATGACTCGGTTACTTGTGTCGCATTAGCCAGACCCTTCAACAAAGCTGTAGCTCACTTCTTTGAATCACCTCATGAATATCCTATCCTAGCCGTATATGATGCAGCCTAGTCATCCACCCCTTCTAGCGACTTGTGACTGCTAATGTGTTTTTCTGTATTGCTTGCCACGCACACTGAATATTGTCCACCATGCATATTTCTAGATCCCTCATCCACTTTGCACCCACCTTGCATACTCTATTATCCCCCGCCCACCATTCATATCCTCCTCCCACCTTGCATCCTTTCAAATCCACCCACTTTTCACGCACCTTGCATTCTTTCATATCCTCATCAATGCGGTAGGATCCAACATCACATGGCACACATTGAGGGCCTTGATCCCAAACTGGGTCATACTCCCCGAGTTTGCAGGGGCGCACAGAAACATTGAACACATAGGGCGGGAAGTAGCGCCCCAGAGCGCTTGGTGCTGTTGTTACCGTAACCATATGGAGTCCTGGTGTTGCTAAGAAGCTGAAGATAGGTAAGTCATCTGGGATGTACTTGGACGTCCCCACCTATATGTCCAATAAAGAGTGTGATTGTCAGCATGTTAGGTTGTTAGCTAGGGTTTTCGGTACAACCCTTTATACACGGCTAATTTAGGGGGGGGGGGGGCAACACCCTTTATTTGACCTAAATGGGTGCTTTGCTTTCGGGTTGGAAAGGTTTCTGTAATGGAGCCAAAAAGGGTGCCGAAGTGCTAGCTAGTCAAACGAGTGCTAGCTGTCTATACAAGTGGAACCTACCCATGCAAATATACATTAGTAAGGGGACTAAAGAACACACATTAAAAGCAAACATAACAATATCTAATATAATGTGAGAAGATTTTCCTTACCAACAAGTTCAACCTATACAAGTGCAACCTGACCATGCAAATCTAAATCAGTCAGGGGACTGAAGAACACAAATAAAAGGCAAAAATTACAATATTTGAGAAGATGTTCCTTACCAACAAGTTCATGAAAGTAGTTGCAGTCCCCTTTTGTGTGTTTTCTTGAAGGCTCCTTTTAAGAGTATACTCGAAGGCTTGGGCTGAGATTGTCAAGGACATTGCGGACTTTGTGCTGGTTACAATTGGAAAATATTGGCGGCCCCATAAGTCCATAAGTGAGATCTGAATGTGCAGATCATCTCCAGATGTAAATAGGTAAGAGCCGCTGCCGGTAAGGTGTTGATAGGCTTTGGGAGAGAAGGAAATGTTCATTGCAACAGGCGATGTGCCCAAAATATCTCCAAAGCCAAATGTAGCTGCATTCCCAGTCCAAGAGCGACATGGGTTAAGTGTGTCATACTTGGTTGTCAGATTTAGCTGCGATCCAGAGTAGCCGCTGTTGTTGCCTTCACCACCATACATACGGTTTTCGTAGCTGGCCTCTAGCATGTCACACGTTATGTTGATCGTTGCTAGTTGCTCCATATAAATGGCGCCCCCAGCACCTCCAACCGCTTCATTTCCGGTGAAAAGGGTTGCACTGCCGTCTACCTCTTCCGTGTAATTCCTCCACTCTGTGTATGTGTTAGTGTCATCAGGTATACCATCATTATACTCATAACCGACATAATCTGGATAAACTCTCATTGGCAAAAGCTTATAAGCGGCTCCATTATAACCATCAGTTGAATAGTAACCAGCAACTTGGTTATCTGGGAAAGCGGGTATGAAGATATATCGGTTGAGAAAGGCTAGCCGAGCTCGAACAGTCCAATAGAAGGAGCGTTTAAAACCCTCATTCGTTTGACTTGTCATTGGTGACGGAAAGGTAAGGACATTCCGAGTGATGGGAATGGTGTAGCAATCATCTTGGTCTTCACATGTTCCATCAGCTGTCACATACAAGCCACCACCAAACTCAGCGGTGTTTCCACGGAACCTGGTCCCTGAAATTGAGCCGTAGCACTTGGCCTTGCTGCTTGCCTCCATCCTGCAGTGACACATGTAAACACGATCATAGGTGTTTGTGTGAGCATATGTTCCGAAACATGGCGCACCTTCAAGGGTGACTCAGATCTGAACTGGAAACCTAATTGAATCCCACCAATTGGGAATAAATGGCCCTAATACATCTGAAACATTTAACCTGTTCAAAACTTAATGTCTCAAGGATAAGGCACGAGGGCGCAATATATTGTACAGTTTGGAAAGGTCTAGATGCTGGTACTGGAGGTTGGATTCGATCATAAAGAGTTATAAGCGATCGATTCCCCAACGCCATGAAAAATGATGTGGACTTCTTTATGCGCCCCCGCCCCCCAACCCCATCCTTTCCCCTTCCAAACCCAAAACCAAAAAATTAATGCCAACTAGTTAGTAAGCATTAGGAAATATTTATCTTGTGACCTTTTTTTTTAAGCCGTTGTTTTGGGTAGCTTGGCAATGCACTCTTTGTTCGACTCAATTTTGTATCTCATTGTCCTCCTCGCTTGATGAATGGACACTGTCAAGGTTATTCAACGGCCATGGCGCTTATTATGTGTGGGATTCCTCATATCCAAGGATATAACATACTTACACGGCCATCCTTTGACTCACTTATCGCTGTTTGTAATTACAAACGGCGTTATGTTGACGGTAGTTGGACAACTGGTTCGGAATGCCTAGCTACATGTATGTTCGTATGTATACAACCTTAGACGTATATATACCCCCCACACACACCGCCACCACCACCACCCCACCACCTATTGATAGGGATACTTAGATTATCTGGGTCTGATCACCGTCTTTCCCTTGCAAGTGAGAGACGGGCCCATGCGATACCCACAGGAGGCAACTTGCTTGCTTGTGATTACAATACTTAATCCTCAATCACCATATATATATACCATGTAGCTACATACATGCATACATATATGTACCACATGTATATGAAATAAAACTGAAACACCTCTATCCTATATATTTAAGTATAAAGAGAGGCAGTTTTAATTGTATTTTCAATTGTTTCATGTTCTTTTTAGTTGACACTCTATTTGCTTGAGCTCGCCGTCTTCCCATTGCAATCAAGTAAGTAGGAGACGACCCCAGCCCGCCCGTGCGATACCCACGGCGGGAGGCATCTTGTGATTACCATACATATATATTTATATATATACGTACTTGCATGGTAGGTATGTGCAGCTGATGGTTGCCATATATATAGTTACAGGGTTGGGGCTGGTGGTGAGGTAGCTATATATTGGGGCTGGTGACGTGTGCTTGCTTTGTTTGAGTGGGTGTCTGGATGGGGGGGGGGGGGGGGGGGGGGGGGGGGGGGGGGAGGGGTGTACATTGTGCTATATATGTAAGGCTGAGTACAAAATGTTATCGCGGTAATATAAAATGCATAAAATACCGTATGAATCAACAAAAAATGCAAACAATCTGTGCCGCTCGTTGACCCCATATACGCCTTTATAACTTTCCCATGACACAAATTTTACGCTCTCAAATATAACGTTATCAAGTTTATAACGTTTCTTACAATATCTTCCGTTATTTAACGTTTCCATAACTTGTTTAGGAAAGGGGGGGGCGGGGGGGGGGGGGGGGGGGGGGGGGGGGGGGGGGGGGGGCGGGGGATGCAACGTTTGAAACATATATAACGTCCCCTTAACGTGTCCACACGTTATTCATCGTTTATTAATTTCAAATGTTGTCCGTTAATTCAACGTCAACAACGTACATAGTTAATTTGTTATAACTCCCTTCAACGTCCAAACCTGTTTCCATAGTGTGAAGGGTGTTAGTTTGACACCTTGACCTTGTGTTGTATTTTATTGCAATGCCCCTCATTATAATTTTGGCGGGCGATTTATTTTTTAACTCCCCTTGTTTTATTGCATGGTCTCGGGGGGCAATCGATTTTGCTTCCTTCCAATTAAGCGCACATTTTAGCTCCATCAAAGCTAGTGAGGGTGTTTGGTGATGGTGAGTATTGAGGTATGAGATTCTTGGATTTTCATACGCGACATAAACCACCCTACCACAACCCTGACATTATTATCATCCAAATTCGAGCACATGCGCCAGAAGTCATGCAACTAGGTCAAGCTACATTCAAAATGCAAACCCGATACCCAACGAGCCAAGTATGCTATCCACCACCGTAACACTCTGCCTTGGCTGCTTGACTCACTTGACTTCACCGCATGACAAACACATGCCACCACCACCTCCAGAGCCGCACCCTCCTAGAAAGCTCTCTGTTGGGGCTATGTCATTGGCATAGTTGATATTGGTAACACTTTCCACGAAAGCCACATTATCAGGTGTTGCCCCAAGTGCTGTGTTGTTGTAGATATCAACGTTCATGAGAACTGTGTGAGCCTTGTAGCCAAGAGATGTGATGGCACCGCCTGTGAATGCGACATTGCCTTCAAACCTTGTGCTCAAATTACAAGGGCTCCCCATACATGCACATGGAATGTCGTGATCAATAATCGTGGAGGAAATATGCACCAGGCACCCTGCCCACAAGTTTGTCCAACCTGTCGCCAAAGCAGTTTACCGTTGTCTTCAATGTTCTGCGACCTTACAATTTGAACTTAGCCCTGCCTGTAACGCTGCGGACGACCGTGCGTGCTCCACCCATCCTTCCAAATCATCGTGTCAGGCAGAGAACTAGGCGCGCGCCATCCTAAACGAGGCTGGGAACGAGGCTTGTAAATCACTGATAGGCCGCTGTAGCCTTTTTGAAAAGAGACTGCGAGCTGCTACTTTTCAAGTTGCGAGGTTGCGAATATCGCCCCCCCCTGCCCCTGCTCCAGCGCCTGCGCCAGCGAATTTTCAAACGGAGTTTCAAACCCCCTGCCACGCGCTGCGAGAGTATCTGGTTTGCCGAGCTGTTGCCCGGCAGTGTGATGCCTGGTCACTCATTACCCTCCCCTCAAAAAGGGTCCCCCCAACTCAGGGTAGGCCCCAACTGCAGGTATGTGCTGCCCGTGCTGTTTTTCAAATTCCCCAAGAACGCCGGTCAAAATTGCCGGTTAATCTGACTGGCCTGAAATCTTACCGACTCGTGTTCGATTCCCGTCGGGGGCGGATTACCTCTGAGGGCACTTTTTCGCGTACGTAACTCAGGGTTGCGGACTGTGGACGCGGCATTTTCATTTGTCGTTTCCCTCCTGTCCTGTGGACTCAGTCTAAGGACCTGGAGCATGTCTACGATTTCCCCTTGAAGAATTCGCTTCTTCGTGACTCTCGTAGCTAAGTACATCAGCGCAATGTGCTTGACACGGAAATCTGCTCTTTCGCACTAGTTCCTGCAGGTTCCGTTGCGAAGTAGCAACTGTAGCCTCGGGAGTTGCTGCACCTGCCTCCATGGAACTTGGGGAAGTGAGTGAGCTAATAAGTTCATTAGCCTTACAGGCCACCAAAGGTCGGACAGACAAATGGGTAACCCTGGGCTGGGGGCGGCCTGGGGGCTCCTGACCCTTGACGGGGGGGCTCCGCCAAAAAATGAGAAAGCGCACAGGGGGACTGCGATTTCTGCGCTTTCTGAGAGTGACTAAAAAGAGGAAAGCGCAATGGTATTCAAAAAGACAGCGCGCTACGCGCACATGGGTTGCAAAAAACTGCGCTTAAGTGTAGAGGGTGTCAAAAAGTCAGCGCTCAAGAGCGCAAAAGCGCGCGCTTTGAATTACCCTAGTCTCTGCTACATTGAGGGAAAACAAAATCTCTCCCCCTCGGCCGACTTGAGGAGGGCCGCCCCCCCCCCCCCCCCCCCCCCCCCCCTCTTAAATAGGAATAAGAGGCACGACTTGGAATTATATATGGTCAACATGGATCATGAATCTGTACACTAAGACGCACACAATGACATCCTCATAATTCCCAAACAGGGATTTTGAGCTAGTCTAAATACTCATACATCCACCTACCCATTCACCCACCCATACCCACCCATCCATACCACCCATACTAACCCATTGACCCACCCATACACTAATCCATGCCACCCATTCACCCATCCATAAATTCCATACCTGTCCTTACCACCCCCCCATACCCACCCACATTATCCACCCATTCACCCACCATCCCCCCCCCCCCCCCCCCCCCCCCCCCCCGCCCCCATTTGGGTCGTACGTGGTGCCAAACTGCCTAAGACCCTTGTCAACAGCCCTTGTCAACACAATCTCAATGATGGCCTCAGAATATCATTAGGAGGTCTGAGTAAAAATATAATAAAATCGTGAGTGAGCGAAGGAGAGAAGGGGGTTTCGGGGAGGGAACGCCTAGAGTTCAAAGAGTGGTGTCGATGGAGGCGAAGATGGTACCATATGTGCCAAGAAGAGTGATGTGGGGCGTAGGGGGGGGCGATAGTCCAGCCAGCTTGACGGAGGTAGGTGCGTAGCGCAGTGTGTTGTGCAGATTTCTCGACGAAGGTGGCAGTGTGACGGGAGTCGTGAGTGTAGCTTGGTATGCCCAAATAGGGCTGCTTAGGTAGGGTAATCTGGCACATACTAGCAAGTGTGTGGCCCAGGGCACACATCTAGCAGCTCTACCTATCATGTATGTGTACTCCATGCATGCCCCAAACATGCCATGTGGCTACCCAAACAAAGCTTTTAACTTGGTCCGTTCACTTTCATTTTTATAAGCTATAGTCTAGTGGCGTGTGTGCAATGTCAATAGCCTATTTACATTCCATTTGGGGCATGGGGAGAGAAGGCTCAGCTTACAGAAGGATGGACATGCAACACGACATTAAATTACTTGTAAGAGGTCCTAACTGCAAACCATATCCAATGGGATGTATCCTTCTTCACATAGGATATACAAAATTAAATAGAAGTACGGGTAATCCTGGTCCAGCCTAAGAGATGGACCTACCCATACCCTTGAAGGTATGGTATTATTGTATTGTATTACACAAATCTTGTCAATCTTGTTTGCTGTCACTTTCAAAGAACATACCAGCATGTACTTGGAGTGTTGCAGAATGGCAGTCTTCCTTATTGGGTCATTGGTGGAGATGGGAGGCAAATTTCAAAGGGAGGGATCATGAACATGGATAGTGTCTTGTAACACATAGTTATCAATATTCTCATAAAATCCCAACTCTTATATTTATTGACAAGGTTGTGCATGCCATGCAGTTGGGACTCAAGGGTAACTATTATCATCCCAAACAACAACAAGTCCTTGCTCATCATGCCACATATGGCATGCCCATTCATCTCAGTATTCTATGTGACACTAGAGCCACACTAGACCTAGACCCCAACATCTGAAAGCAGTCATACTTAGTGGTGGGAGCACCACTTTCCATCCTCACTGTGCACCAATTTCAAACTCTCTTGGAATCCAGCATGAAGAGCATTGATAGACTTGAGCTCAATGCTGGCCCACGCAGCCTCTATCAGTTTCCTCCAGTTAGGTCCACTCTTAGCATTCTTCCTACACATCTTGCCTTGGAGGATGCCCCATACATTCTCAATGATGTTCAAGTCCCAGGATTGTGCTAGGTAATCCTTTACCACCTTCACACCCATCTTATCCAAGGCAGGCCTGCTGTCCTTGGAGAAGTGTTGCTTGGCATGATCCATGATGAGCTTGTAGCCACCCCCCCTCCTCCCAGCTGTATAGGTCTGGATCTCCTCATGTAGATTTTTCATCATCTCAATGAAGTGCTCTGACTTGAAGGTTTCAGAGCTCTTCTTCTGTTTGAGGTTTTTAGGGTCAGGGGAGGGAGGCACAAAATGTAGCTCAGACTCAAAGTCCTTGCCCACAGCCCCATAGAACCTAAACACCCAAGGTGTCCCTGGTTTGGCACCCAAGTGTGGGGGTGCCTCACTGCCCTTCTTCTTGCAGACATCTTGCCATGCATAATCAGGAATCCCAAACTGGTATTTGTAGCAGTTAAGGTCCTTTGCATCCAGGAAGACCCAAGTATCAAAAGCATTGGACCTGGAGTCTTTCCACTTGTGGCAGAAGTCCACTCTAGCTTTCTTGTTGACACCACCTAGGCTCCTCTCATTGCCAACCTTCAGCCAGGTCAGAGGCTTCCTGCCTCCATGGAGAATCCTACACACAGAGGTGTGAGAGATGCTGATCCCATGCTTTTGGGTGAGGGTTGAGGCTATTGATCTTGAAGAGAGACCAGGCCATCCTCTTGATCTTCGTCCTCACGGGCTGCTTGTAAGGGAACTGCGGAACTTGTCGAGGCTTTTCCCCGAGGTCCACTTTCTCCAATCCTTGCAGCTGTTCGGCAGGTTTCCATCTCCTAGCGGTCTCTAGATTACACGGAACCTGACGACCTATGGCAGCATTAGAGAAACCCTGCCGGGACAGATCAACTATCAACCGCCGTTGTTCCCTAGTTAATAATCTCTTGGGAATTCGAGGCATGGGAAGAGGGTACGTAGGAATATACGAAATGCTACTGTTACAAGGTTATAAATGGCTCCAACGCCGAGGCCTCCCGTTTCCAAGCCCAAGGAAGGCGGTACATTTACAGTACCTTCATCCTCCTACCGTACCACATGAGAGCACTTTGAACAACGCGCTTTCGCAAATTACGGATATTATACCCAATGAGCGCATAGGGCGTACCAGGATTACCCGTATGGTTACGCTTGTAACCAACCCCATCGACGTTTCTGGCGAATTTCATCTTCCATACCGCACCATTTCTGCACAACCTAGGCTGAGCGTGTCCTCTATCCTCTCAGTTTTCTTCATGTCTAAGGCCAGGCACGGTGGTCGCGTGAGATCGGCACTAGGGCCGGCCCCGCTTGGTGATCTATAACCGGGATGCGACGTTTTAAATGGTGAAGTCATCGGACCAAGTTGAAAGGTTGGTTTGGGTAGCCACATGGCATACTTGGGGGGTGCATTGAGTACACACAAATGTGGGCGGGGAGGTCTGGATATGCCTCATGGACACCATGTGTGATTATAATCTTGGTATGCCCAAATAGGGCTGCTTAGGTAGGGTAATCTGGCACATACTAGCAAGTGTGTGGCCCAGGGCACACATCTAGCAGCTCTACCTATCATGTATGTGTACTCCATGCATGCCCCAAACATGCCATGTGGCTACCCAAACAAAGCTTGCAACTTGGTCCGTTCACTTTCATTTTTATAAGCTATAGTCTAGTGGCGTGTGTGCAATGTCAATAGCCTATTTACATTCCATTTGGGGCATGAGGAGAGAAGGCTCAGCTTACAGAAGGATGGACATGCAACACGACATTAAATTACTTGTAAAAGGTCCTAACTGCAAACCATATCCAATGGGATGTATCCTTCTTCACATAGGATATACAAAATTAAATAGAAGTACGGGCAATCCTGGTCCAGCCTACTGCGTAGGCAAGACCTCAGAATGGGGGCCGTGTGCACACCTGTCACAGTGTGTACAGTCAGTATACAGCGCTAGCTGTCCTGTGTAGCCCGCGGTCGCCGGTCGTTGTCGGCTATCCCACGCGTCCAGATTCACCATGTGTTGGAGATACTGGCAGCAGAATGGGACAGTCTGAAAACCTACCTGTGATATGCGAGAGATAGAGCAATCGGAATTGGAATTGCTGCATGATTCTGTACGCCTTAATTCGGCGTCCAAGCGTCTACATTTGTTATCCTCGTTCAAAACCAGGAAGGTATAATAACCAGGAATCGATGTGGAATAAAACGATTCGCCCGAAGGGCTCATATGCGAAGCATGTGACACCGCTGTTACTCAGCAAACCGTTTGGGCTTTCGCACTGTTCTTTTTGCTTTTGGTTCGTCCTTCTTATCAATAGCAGTAACAATCTCGTCATAGGAATTAAATGCCTTTGACCTTTGCATCCTTCTGATTTGATTGTCTTCTTTTTCTGAATCCAGTCTATCTTTCACGTTTGTAACAACGTTCAATTCGCTTGGTCTATACAGACGTTTGACTCCTCTCAGCTTGAATCTGTATGCTATGTGTTCTTCAATGGTGTAAATCTCTGTAGAAAATCTGGCCTTATCCTTTTCAAATGTCTTCTTCTGTAACATTATACGCACTCTGTCTCCTACTTTCAGGGTTACTTTGTCGTTCATCTTTTGATTTTTTTTTAATTGAGCTTCATATAGCTTTTGAGAATAATCGAGATCGTCATACACCTCGTTGGGCGAAGCATCTTTCAACCCAGAATGAGGGGAGTCGTTATACAGCTCAACAATTTCACCAAGTGCGTCTACCCATTTTTTAGTCTTGTTCTCTAGTGAGTATTTCTTTATCAGACCCTTCAGTGTCCTAGTAAATCTGTCAACGATTCCCAGCTTGTTCCCCATCGGAGTAATGTGGTCTTCTTTTGCAACGTCCGTATATACCTTTATATTTAGTTCTTTATTGAAAGACTCAAATATTGAAGATGCAAAAAAATTATCTCCTGATACACTGTTGATATTTTCGTCTACATCGCCTATAAATTCCTGATAGGCATCTAAAACGTCATAACGTTGTAATTGTTATGTTCCCGAATGTATTTGTATTCGTTGAAGATGTTGAAATTGGTGAACCATTAACCAAAAATTGACCAGAACAGTTGATAGAACCCACGACATCCAAAGCATACCCTGGTTTTGTTGTACCAATTCCAAGACGGCCGGTATCCAATAACCTCATAAGCGGTTGTGCAGTCTCTGAACCTAGTTTCCAATTAAAAGCCAGAGTTTTGTTTTTATTAGAATCTCTGTCAATGACAAATGTCATGTCTTCAGCGCTTTCAATGACCATTGCGTAAAAATTCGATCTAATGTACATGTTATCAATCGTAATAAAACCGCATTTGAATAAACTGGTTTTTGTTTCGCCTGAACAGAGGATGTTTCCAACCACGTCCAAGGCCTGGGATGGAGTTTCTTTACCTATTCCCACATTACTCAACGAATAAAGTCCAGATTGGTTTTGAAGCCATGGTGATGTACCCCCTGTGCCTGTTGTTATATCAATTCCATTTACCCGAAATTTTCCACTTATGTTCAAATCACCAGCAACATCCAGATTATAGGCTGGGGTCACCGTTCCCATACCAATTCGTCCATTGGCCAATATTGTCAGTCGTTTAGTTAGAGGACCCGATGTGCTAGTTGTTCCTTGTGTTTTAAAGTGTAAGGATCCTTGAAAAGTCCCGGTTCCTGTCCTCTCGTATACTATAGACGCGCCACCCGTCTGATTATAGTTGACTCCACCCCCTGATGCAAAAACGATTCCAGCGGATTCCCCTACACCAACGCCGGTGGTAGATACACAAACTTGATATTCTGAAATCGTACTGGCATCAGTCAATAGTCTACCATTCATTTGAACTGTCAGTGGATTAATCGAGGGTGTTCCAATCCCCACATTACTCAATGAATACAGACCAGACGTGTTTTGAAGCCACATATTTGTAGGGATTATCGGTTTTTGGGTGAGATCGTCATAGGACCCGGAGAATGGACTAATTGCAATACCATTGACTAGGAATTGTGTAGCATTAACAGTGCCAGCAACATCCAGTTCATAGGCTGGGGTCACCGTTCCCATCCCAATTCGTCCATCGGCCAATATTGTCAGTCGTTTAGTTAGAGGACCCCTTGTGCTAGTTGTTCCTTGTGTTTTAAAGTGCAATGATCCTTGGAAACTTCCTAACCCTGTCCTCTCGAAAACGATAGATGCGCCACCTGACAAGGTAGAATTTATTCCCAGACCTTGTGTAAAGACTATTCCAGCCGATTCACCCACAGTAACCTGATCTGTACCTATACACATATGGTAATCTTCAATTGGAGAAGCATCCGTTAACAGTACACCATGTTTTCTAACAGTTAGTGGATTTGTAGGAGATACGCCAATTCCTACATATTCGTTCGTATATATTCCCATTGTGGTTTGAAGCCACGCATTTATAGGAATTATAGGCTTATTGACGAGATCGGAGTATAGACCGCTAAACAATTGTGGTTTTCCCGTCAAGGAAGCATATACCCCATCAAATAAGGCGGGCTTGCCTGTAATATCGTCCCACGAACTAATGTTCTCAATTGCATACGCATAATTCGACAGACTAACAATGTTATTACTATTGGAAACAGACTGGTTACTTGCAAAAACTGAAGCATTTGATGAAAATTCAGTCTTTGGATACATGTAGTTAGAATTACCAACAGCTAAATTGGAACTGAATACAATACCATTTGTGTTTTGAACAACCTGGGATGAAATTACACCTATTGATATCTGATTAGCAGTTGCTAGGTTTTTGGCAAATAACGCAACGTCATTAGCTCCGTTTATACTATTCTGAACCCTCTTGGTATTTTGTGGCTGCCCAAATATATATTGACTGGAATACATTAAATTTAGGACATATATTATAACAAAATGAGAACAAGGAAAGTTGTTAAAAAAAATACAGTTAATAACAAGTCAAATCACATCAAACTATTTGCAAGAGGTAGGAATATTTCCCAACGAGCTACCATCATAAACATTAAATTACCAGCCGACAGGACACAGCCTAGAATGTTAGGGTTTAATCCATATGAGTATGCCATCAAAATTCCTGCACAAGCCCCGCCGACAATGATATCTCAGATTGTGAACCAACATTCAGCTGTGGAAAAGCTGGTAAAGTCTGTCCAAACAGAACAACAAAAACAACAACCCAAACAGGAAACAGCAAGTGGACCAAATGGTTTATCAGCCGAAGAGAAAGAAAAACTATATTTCAATAAACGTCCTAGAGGAGACATGGATTCTGATTTTGGTTTAACAACGCCAAATGTTTCTGAATTCAGAAATCCCGGGGAAGCGTCAGGCTCCAGGACAAGTCTGAGAAAAAACATGGATGATCTTCAACAAAAATTAAACATGTTTGATTCCAAACATAAAAAAGTTGGAAATTCTGCACAATCAAAACTAGACATAATAGCCATTGCTACCGAATGGCAAGGCAGGAACAATGATCCAGCTTTGCAAATTCTTTTGAATCGGCCAGCAGTCTCTCATCATTACAAACAAATCCACACTTATCTGAAGGGTAAAAAATAAAACATTTTTTATTATTTTCAAAACAATACTTATACAAACACTTCCACGTCGGCTTATCCAAAGAACTTGCAATATTTGGTGAAAAAAATACAGAATTATTCGCGGGCGACGAAGCGCTTAAGTACGCTCAACAGCACGACTGCAACGAATTCCGGCGTGATAACCGTAGATCTTCCTTCAAACTGCTTGGTCGATAGTGATACTTTGATTATGCACTTTAATGGGAAAACAGAAGGTGGTGGATTTGCAAGAAACATCGAGTCGATAATTTCCCGAGTGTATTTGGAAGTGAATGGAATGGTCGTTTCGGGTTGCTCAAATTACAATCAGCTGTGGAATATCATTGCTGATACCAGTTTTGGGGAGGACGCACATACTCGCAGGAAAATCGTACAAGGAGGAGGGGATGCATCTGCTGGTCCATCTGCTGAAGCACCATATTCCATATCGAACTGGTTGAGTCTTAACAGCTTTCAACCGTCTATCATTGATACTAAACTATTAGGACAGGTCCGACTACGAATTCAACTTGACGGAGCAAACTGTCTAGTCGGAGGAGGAACATTCACACTATCAGACATTTCATTCAGTGTCGACACAATCTCGATTGATGACGGGATATTTGATGCAATGCATAACGCATTTTTATCTAGTGGAGGGGTATACGAGCTAAGCTTCCGCAATTACTTCAGTTTCAGTTCCGCTGCAACTTCCTATAGTCAATCAACTAAATTTAGTGTATCTTCTCAATCGGTCAATAGGGCATGGGGAACTTTTGTGGCACAGAGTCCATCAGGTGGGCTTGATGGAGTTACAAAATCGTCTAATACCTTCACAAGAAAAGCGACTGGAATGGGAAGCGCGCAATTTAATCTGAATGGAATATACACACCTGATTTCCGTGCGAATCCGGGTCAGTGTTTTGCCCTAACGCAGTCATCATATAATCAATTACAATCGGCAGACGGGGGAAGCCATCCTTATTGTGACACTTATGCTAAATGGCGTGACAACTCTTTTTGCCTAAGTTGCAAGTTCTGCCACAACGATGATTCTTTCCTATCTGGCGTGGACACCAGGGGTAATTCAAGCATAGGGTCATTTGACACGCAGAGCATAGGTGGCGCAGCTGGCGCCGAGTCACTGACAGCCCTTGTTTTCATCGAATGTGGTTCCATGTTAAGGATAGGCGCTGGTAGACAACTCGAATTAGTACTCTAACTGTTTGGTTAGCTTTGCTAACAAAATATAAAACATATCTAACAATAATATAAATTTGAACAGCGCGAAGATAATGTTTACAATGAATTCACTAGGAGTAGCGCCTCGTGGGATTGGATGTATGATCAGTACTCTTTCAGTATATTTTGATGATGTCCTGATTCAAACAATAAATGAGTATAATCATTTGGCTAGGATGATGGACGTACACAACTCGACACAAGCCTCAACTAATATGTTTGGGAATAATCAAGCAGTCGACATTGTTGCAGAGAAAGATCGGATACCGTTCGTGATTGATAAATTCCATGGTATCCTAGGAACTAAGGACTGTATTGTTAAAGGCAAAATCAGAATTGTTATTGAGTGGGCAGACGCTGTTGTGCTGTTAAGAGACAATGTATCTGTTGGATATGAAATTGTAAAACCAGCACTCATTATCAAAAGTGAAATAGAAGACAACGTATCCGATATAATTGAATTCGATAATTTCACCAGTCAATTTCAACTCAATGAATCCGAAAATCAAACAACAAATATATTTGTTGGGTCGCGTGATATTGAATATGTCTTGGCTACTTTTTTACAGTATGATTATTATAAAAAGGTATCTACACAAGATTATAATGGGACGAGTTACTTATTTAGTCATGGATTAAAAGAGATTCATCTTCAAAGTAATCCAGTTTATGTAGGATTTAGTATTAACAATATACCTATCGCAAATCATCCTATTCCTTATGATAAAGCAATAGAATACCTGGATTTCATATTCGATAACGAAAATCGTGCGATAGAACACCTCATGA
The DNA here is from genome assembly GCA_013435795.1 of Chlamydomonas sp. ICE-L. Classification (NCBI taxonomy): domain Eukaryota; kingdom Viridiplantae; phylum Chlorophyta; class Chlorophyceae; order Chlamydomonadales; family Chlamydomonadaceae; genus Chlamydomonas; species Chlamydomonas sp. ICE-L. The sequence continues at coordinate 6,525,725 of JACBWV010000099.1, read as the reverse complement.
CACACACTGTTGACGGGACATTATTGATGAGATTTCCCCCAACTATTTCATCTTACCAATGGGCCTGTGGGCTGCCTATTGATATAGAGAATGAAGAAGATATCAATTATGATATTTCATTTTATTCAAACGGAAACAATAATATAAAAAATTACTCACTTTTATTCGTGAAATACAACAGTCTTCTAGAATTAGATAATGACGAAACGGGTTCAAAATATATTTACACAAAGTAATATATAACATGGACAAATATATGTTACCTCTCTGCATCGAGTCCTGGCCGAAAAAAACACAGTACAATCAACCAGCAACAAACTTTATTGGCAGACGAACAATACGCACACCCTTACATGAATCAGACCTTCTCTGGGGAAGACCTATTCCAAGGAAGCCTAATGCAGTCAAAATACTCCGAACTCTCCCAGTATATCCCAAATTCCAATAAATCTGATTGGATCATCTTCGATATCCACTCAGAAACTCGGAACGCAGAACCCAGAAAACATAAAAATAATGTGTTGGTGTTCTTGGTTCTTAGGTTTCTGTTTGGTTAGCTCTGCTAGCAAAACAGTCTATTTAATTTTTCTAATTAATTCTAATCTTTTCTAATGTAAAATCACATATGGAGAATATAGAAGAAGATAGCAACCTATTAGAAGACACTGAAGTGATACCAGTCAAAGCTAAACGAATTATGTCCGAGAAACAGAAAGCAGCATTGGCTATCGCCAGAGAAAAAGCATGGGCAAAAAGGCGGGAATTAGGAGAGATTACACGACAGGATAAAGAACTGAAGATTCAAGAGAAAGAAGTCCAAAAACAAGAAAAACGGCAGAAATGACACGTCGCAAAAACACTGTCTTTAAAAAGCTGAAGAAGGATGTGGTTGTTGCTCTAGACAGTTCAGACGAAGATCAACAGATGGTAACAGATTCTCAATCAGAAGAAGAAGAAGGAGAGGTACAACAGATATCAAAATACATTGAAAAACGTCTGAAGGTCACCAAAACTAGGCCAATACTTACTCAAGAAGATACAGTACAACTTCTTAGGGAAAAAATATTAAACGAGGGCAAACGAGTCGCTTACCAATCACTCTTTCCTGGTCACACATGTCCATTTTGATTAATATTCTACAATGTAATTAGTGATGAATATTGTTGAGAACGCAGTAGCAAATTTCAGTCATAAACCACTCCAATACAAAGCAAACATGTATCCACAGTCCCTCAATTCAGCTCTGCCACGTAATTATTTTGTGTCACTCCTCGTCGGCTCCAGGGGAAGTGGGAAGACGTACAGTCTCTGCAAATTATTGAAACAATACGAGATTTATGGATTTAATGGCAAACAAGATATGAGAGTTATAGTAATTTCCCCGACACATGATGCTAACCCTGTATTTGATTGCTTGAAAATTGATCCAAATGATATCATTTCAGAATATTCAGACTCCAAACTTTTAGAAGTGATTGAAAACATCAAACTTGAAAAGGAAAATACAGAAGAATGCAGAAGGCAGATGATTGTTTATTCCAAGTTTATGAAAGGCAACATAGACGGATTATCATATGAAGAAATCGATTTCCTTGAGAGAACTGGATACCAACGACCTACATGCAAGTACCCAAACGGTTGTGTGGTATATCTCATATTGGACGACCTTGTTGGCAGTAGTGCGTTTAAATCTGTTGGTAAATCAGCCTTGACTAATTTGGTTCTCAAGAACAGACATTTGGGTATAAACATAATGATATGCACACAGAATCTCAAAGCAATCCCTAAGTCTATTCGAACCAATACAAGTCCTTTTGTGCTATTCAAGTTTGCCAGCACTAAGATCTTGGAGGATTTATACGAAGAAGTAAGTAGTTCGATCACTCTACAGAAGTTTGAAGCACTCTATCTGCACGCAACGGGAAACGAACATGATGCACTTGTGATGGATTTTACACAAGACAAAAGCCAAAGGTTCAAAAAGAATTTCGACATCATTCTCAGCTTACAGTAAAATTATTTTTCTGAATTATTGTTAAACAATGGCGGCTATCACAAATGAATATAGACAGACCAATGATTACAAGTATCTGAAAGCAGCAGTATTGGACTTGTCACCCGGACTGCCGGAATATTTAGTGGATTCGTGCATTTCCCTACATATTGCTAAACCACTCATGTATAGGGACAAAAAACTTATACGGAAAGATATGAATAAGCAGAAAAAATCGGTTTCAAACGAGGTCTTGGAAGGTTTGGTCACTGTAGAAAATGAAAAATATACAGTAATATAAATGGCTTGGCAGAGAGTAACGTTATTTAGCTCATACAATACATCAACACAGAACTACCAATTAAAACTAAATTGCGACCTGCCATACAATGAAAAGGGATACCAGCTGGCTGTTGAATCATTTACAACTGCAAGTAAACCAGGGCCATTCTGCATGAGCGCAAATGGCATCTTCGCTCAAACCTCCTTTGATAATTCAGTGAATGGAGAGAGAACAAATCTGCTTTTAGGAGGGGAAACCCACAGTATTGTTAAGACAATTACAAGCAATACACTCACAAGCTAATCCCGTCTCTGAAAAATCAACAATTAAATATAACAGTATACGATGCCGCTGGAAATCTGTATGTTGGATTCCCAAATTTCATTCTATCAGTTATTATCTACGAAATTATATAATGGCGCCCATTGTTGTCAAAACTCAATTAATATACATCAGCTCACAATACAGAACATCTGGGACACCAGATAACTTCACAACAAGTCTACCTGCAGGGATCTTACATAACGAATTCGGTGGTCGTACTAAAATAACCGTTACGGATTTAATAATCAATAGATGTTTCTATGGTATTAGGGCGAGTAACAATGACTTCAGTGTTGTTAATAATGGGACAAAGACATCCGTTAGAATCCCTGTTGGAAACTACGACCTGGATCAATGGTTAGCAACACTGAACACTTTACTACCAGGCTGGACCATAAACCACAATGAAATAAACGGATTATGCACTTTTAACACACCTGGTCCAAATTATGGGTTTGAATTCAAAGATAAAAGTTCATATTTATTTGGGTTCCTCCCACATGATAAGCCAAGTGGATCACAGATTGTTAGCAGCTTCCCATTGCGTTTGAACTTAGAAAGTTTCCTGACAATTCATCATAACCTCCCAAAGGTAACTAACTCGGCTGTGAATAATTTCCGTCAAACCAATGCACAGGAATCAGATGTATTAATAAGGGTCCCTGTTAACGTCCCTAGTTTTGCCAACATCATTTATCAAAATGTGAATGACGATTTTAGCTTCTACACCAGCGCGTCTCACGTGTCAGAACTGGAATTATCAATCAAGGACGAACACAAAGACGAGATAGGACCTTTCCCCTACGACTGGAGCATTACTTTGAGGATAGATTATGAATCCAAAAACGATCCTATAGAATCGATTTTATCAATTTTGAAAAACCTAAACGATAAAATTACCTTATTTGCACTGAAATAAATATCCAGGGCTATTATATAATATGGGCCTTTTTGATTCAATCAAATCTGGAGTTGGACGCGCCATTGGTTCCTTTGGTTCCGCAGTGAGAAGGGTAGCCGATTTTGGGGGGAATATCGTACGGAAGGTGGGACAGTTCTCTATACCGGTGTCTAACGCCGCAGCGGGGATAGCGGACATGTTGGGACAGGGAGGCGTAGCCGATGGGATCAGAAGTGTAGGGTCTGCTTTACATGGTTTTTCACCGGAAGCAGAGAAAATCCTGTCTAAAGCTAGCGGGATCGGGAGAGTAGCGCAGGGCATAGGCAAAGTCATGTTATAGCGGCGTTCCGCTAACCAACTTCCTCATCCTGAGCGGATAGTAGAAAGGTGTAACAAAGTGTAATGAATCGTATTTTGTCGTATTTTGTCGTATTTTGATTGATGCTTCGCATCCATTAACCGTTAGGCTAATCGTATTTTTTCTTATCTATTCGCGGGACACACGTCAGCTCTCGAATCTAAAGGCGAATCGCGTCAGCTCCCGACACGCAGTGATGGTCGCGTCAGCTTCCGAATCTTAGGCGAATCATCCATGGCAAATCAAGGTACTGCTGCCACGGTACTACCACGGTATTGCACGGGAAAATCTACCGGACATCCCTCGAGATATAATTCGCGCGGAGGGACTATCGGAAAGACCCCTACTGTTTTTTTGAAGTAAAATGAAGTTATCGAAAAAGACCCGAAGACCGGCATGCTCCTATGGTAGGTAGCGGGGCTGCGGGTGGATTGCGCTAACAGCGCATGGCCCAGCCCTATTCTTATGTCATCTTCTGGCATGCATGCGTCTCAGCGAACTCTATCGCGCGATGCTCTGGCGCATGCAAGCTTCATTCGCATGCACAACCGCATCATTATCCTCCTCCCAGCGCTTATTGCGGGTTTCGTTTATGTTGTCCCGGGGCCGGCCCGGGGCAGCTGTGTAGCTGTGTAGCTGTCTTCAAAACGTAAAAAACGACAAAATATCTACTGCGTTGTTCGTTTCCCCCTCGTTTTCCCCCGGGAATGCCCTCCCCGCCATCCCATGTAATCTGTGTTGTGCCGCGCCGCAAATGCTTCGTCAACATGACTCCCTGCTGGCTCTGCTAAGGGCTAAGCACCTCTGCATCTGGCTCCCGTGCCCGGGCTTCCTCGGCTCCTATCGCAAGAGTCCCGATCGCACATGCAGCTATAGCCATAGGCGAAGAGGGTCCTCGGATGATGATCAGCATAGTCGATTGTTTTGTCGTTTTCGCGGTTTGAAAACCGCTACACAGCTGCACAGCTACATTGCCCCTCGGGACAACATAAATGAAAACCGCTCCTAGATTGGTCATCTCCATATCTGGAACACCAACCATACCTGGAGGTGGGGAAGTACTCCAGTGAAAACTTCGTGAACGCACCACATGCAATCCATTGCAATTAGGCATGCCTCCCACCCCGTGGGTCGGTTACTTTCTCTGCCAGGGCGATGACTTCATGGTCTCAGGAGATGTGCATGACAATGAGATAAAGATAGTACTATTGGCACATGCACAAATGGAGTTCAGGTATAATGAGCCTCACACATGCGAATACAAAGGTGTGTCACACGCCACAGCAACAACACTGTGTACTCTGGATAAATCCCTCATCTGCTTCGCGCACCCCAGTGGTATGCTCTCCTCCCTCTTCATTTCTCAATCCCAGGTCATCGGTTAAGTAATTCCCCGTGTGGACACTCACTGTGGCGGGCCGGCATGCAGACAGCAGAGGTACAGCACCGCATGCGTGGATTACAACAGGTGGTACTACAGGGCGCAGCCCTCCCCACCTGTTTCTGTTATACCTCCCCCTCCTCAGTCTCCTGCCCCTCACCATTCCATCCTCCACGATCATACACCGTGAACTTGGCTTTGCCCACAACCGTGAACCATTGCCCAGAGACAGCACTATTAGTCACTGGCATGGCGTACCGCACTCAAATGGTCTCTGTTTGCAATACCAACCCTCAGACGTCTGCTTGTGTTACGAAGGAGATTGCAAAAATAGGTTGATTGTTGAACCCAGCCACAAGGAATGGAAGGCTAATTCCAGGGCCGCATTTTGCCTTTCCCCCCCGGGGGGCCTGCCCACCCAACCCCCTGAGAATCTGGGTATAGCACCAATGGAGTCCACCTGCCTTCCACTGGACAGCCTGGAGTTTGGCTTCAACAGCTCGACTGAGATGCCACCTGGGAACCATAATCTCGTCTTCTGTTCAAACATGGAAGAAGGTTGGACCAGAGCCCTGGCTAAGCCTGTATCACAAGTGATGGCAAGGACAGTCAATGCCTGGCTGGCTGGTGGGTCAAGTGTGGTTGAGGCCCTACTACAACACCATACGAGGTTAGTTCCATACCCCAAGCTTTGTTCGGGGTCCTAAACAGGTTGATTTACTTAAGGGTAGGAAGGCCCACAGTTGGAAGGCGGGCTTGGCAAGCTTTGGCAAGCTCATGTAGTAAACGTCATGCAGTCAGTCATGTAGTCTGCATCACAAGTAATGGCAAGGATAGTCAATGCCGGTCTGGCTGGTGGATCAGTTGTGCTGGGGGCCCTTGTACAACACCATACGAGATTAGTTCCATACCCCAAGCATTGTTCGGGGCCCTAAACAGGTTGATTTACTTAAGGGTAGGAAGGCCCACAGTTGGAAGGCGGGCATGGCAAGCTTTGGCAAGCTCATGTAGTAAAAGTCATGCAGTCAGTCATGTAGTCTGCATCACAAGTAATGGCAAGGACAGTCAATGCCGGGCTGGCTGGTGGGTCAGTTGTGCTGGGGGCCCTTGTGCAACACCATACAAAGTTAGTTCCATACCTCAAGATTTGTTAGGTTAAAAAGGTTAGGTTAAAAAGGTTGTTTTCATGTCCTGGGAAAGAATCCTGCTGGTTATGCTCCTCCCTGCTTTTTATGGCTAATGTTCCATAGCTTTTCTTTTCGGCTACTGAAAGTAGCTTCTAGGCAGATCCATTTGCCAGCCACTGGGCTAGGACCCAAGATTTCGAAAGAGCTGGAAAGCTAAATATGTCAGCTTCCAGTTGCACGAAGTTGCAATAGGACTATCTGGGTAGCAAGCCAGGGGGGCTGCCTAGAAGCTGCTGCTCGTAGCTGAAAAGAAAAGCCGTGTATTGTATGGTGGGACAAATTGTATTCTGTTTTTGGTTAGATTCCTCGTATCAATTCAGCGGGTGATTTGGATTCGGGTCTCGTAGTTCGTAGGTCGTACTTCCACTTTTTAGGCAAAATTTTTGACAATTCTCAGACTGGTCAGAATTCTTGATTCTCGTGCCAAAATGTCAGAATTCTCAGGCAAAATTCGAAAGTTCGATGTGCAAAATATGAACTACAAAGTGTTTCGAAAACCCAAATCCAAATCATTCTCTGAATCGCTGTATGGCCTATGTATTGAACTCGGTATTTAACCATATAAATATAATTATTATTATCTGATTATTATTATTATTCTAAAAAGGTTGCTCTACTCGAGTTGGAAAGCCAATGAGATTTGGAAGGCAGGAATGGGATCCATTGACTTCCTCATGTTGTTGGGTTTCATGGAGTTCTTGAGTGTATTTTTTGTAGGAGTGACCCCGCTGACCACATAGAAAAAATCCGTGAATCTAGGGCTAGTGCACGGAGACCCACCCTTTGAGTTGATTTTGTGTTTGTAAAATGAAATGCTTCTTATGCGCTTATGTGTAGGGATTGGCAACTAATATTAGTGGGGAAAAAACTAATATTATATAATATTATATAACATTAAACTAATATTAGTTCAATATTAGTCAGATTTAGTAGTCCAAATCATTTTTTTGAAAAAAAAAAACAATATGTTGTGAAGTAACTAAGCCTTTAACGGAGCCGGATTTTGTTGGGAGCCAATCTGGATGCTTACAAAAATAAAACAAAGCATTTGACACGCGGAACTGGAAAAGCGGAACTATCGTATGAACGGGCCCGTGGCCGAATGCTCAATCAACATTGTGGCCGAGCATTGTAAGCTTAGGCAAAAGAGGTAGTGTACCAAAGCTGTGTCTAAATCACTATAGAAAGCTACAAGCACCAGCTTCTGGGCAGCTCCAAGGTGCACTAACTATAATTTTAATAGTGATAGAAAGTTAATTATGCAAGTTTAGTTTTTTTTTTGAAGTAGCTGCCCATTTTGTTTATCTATGGGACATGCCCTCCATACATTGAAGGGGAAATCTGCTGCTCAGAGTTGGCTCCACGAGATTGTAGAGTGGTCGTGGAGGGGTGATCAGGAGCTGTGTGTGTTTGGGTGTGCATTTGTATGTGTGTTTGTGTGTGTATGTGTGTGCGTTTGTATGTGTGTTTTTGTTTATGCGCGTTTGTCTGTATGTGTTTGTATGTATGTGTTTGTGTGTGTTTGTATCATTGTATGTGTTTGTGTGTGTGTGTGCGCGCGTGTGTATGTGTGTGTGTGTGTGTGTGTGCGTGCGCATTTGTATGTGTGTTTCTGTGTGTATGTGTTTTGTGTGTGTTTGCATGTGTTTGTGTGTGTGTTAATCTGTATCATTGTATGTGTTTGTGTGCGTTTGTATGTGTGTTAGTGTGTGTGTTTGTATGTTTGATTGCGTTTGTATGTGTTAGTGTGTGCGTACGTTTGTATGTTTGTGTGTGTGTGTTCTTGGAGGGGGAATTCCCAGCTGTCCTAGACCTCATGTCCTTGGAGGGGAAAGCCCCATATGCTGTATCCATGATGATCAAGTTGAGGCCCATCCTCCGTCCTGCTGGTCCTAGCAACCGTGCAAGATTCCTTGTGCTGCTTGGTTGTCTGTTGGGGGTTCGAGGCGGAACATTGGTTATTGGCTTATTGCACCGCTTGCGAAACAACACGCAAGCCCCGAGAGTGCCTGGGCTCTCACTGAGGGCCACGTCGAACACGTCGTGGTAGGTGTACACGTCGAACTTGTCCCGGTTTAGGTAGGCTACCAGCACCTCCGGCTTCCACAATGTGCAGTTGTGTTGCTGCATTCCACCATTGTTCAGTTGGCTCTGAAGCGTTCTACCGCGCTTAACCGCCCAGGGCTTCGGCGGTAGCATATCGCTGTCAGGCACAATTAGAAACGAAACTAATCTAACGCGCGTTGCCTAGGCAAGTTGCGAAGCAGCGATATGGTAGGAAGCTGCGAGTATAATGAAAGCGCAATGCCGCGAGAAGAAATAAATGAAGAAAAGGAGAAAACGCCCCCGAAGTACAGGCAGTACAAATTCGAGTAATATTAGTCGGCTCCGCCGACTAATATTATCTAATATTATCTAATATTAATTATTATATAACATAGCCGTTCCCTACTTATGTGCGATTCTTCTTGGCTTTCCTTCTGCACTGCTTCTTACTAATACATAAACAAATAACACACCTTGTGACAAGGCGTGAGGTTGAGGGGGGCAGCCTGTTTGCTTGCACTGGGGCCACCACCAATGCTCCTTACTGACCATCCTTGTATGTCTCTTCTGACCCTCCAGCAAGTGCACTACCATTGCTTCTGGCACCTTTACGGAGCTTGCCCCCGAGCACTGCTCCCGACCTGCTCCTGGATTTCATAATGAGCAGGCAAAGCTCACTGGCAGTGCCAGGCATGCCACGGAGGAGCCCCAGCGTGCATGCGATGAGTATTGCTGCAAGGAGGATGACATTAAGGGCAGCTGGGCAGCAGGTGTGTATGTATTTTGTGTGCATGATGTGAGTGTTTTATGTGTGTTTGTATGATGTAATATGTACCTTTTTTTGTGTAGCAGGTGTGTAGCAGCTGGGCAGCAGGTGTGTATGCCAGCAGGCCGTGTTTCCATGTCCAGAACATGAGGGGCGTTCCTCTGTATCATGCTGAATTAAACTTGGCTATGCTTTTCCATGTCCTTGGGTATGAACGATGTTGCCTAGTATCCTGCTGACTTCAACTTGCTTGTATGGCTCCAGCTCCATAGGGTCTATATATACCTACTCACCATGTTAGGTGGCAAACAAGTTTGATCGTGAGCATGTCAGTTTCTTAACGGTCCAACTTCTCATCTCTCACACATATGTCCATTATACGAGAAAGATGCCGCGTCTCCTGCCGGCATCAACTTGCTTGTATGGCTCCAGTATAAAATCGCTCTCCATGTTAGGTGGCAAACACGTTTGATCGACTGTGCTTGAATAGGATCTTCAGTTGGTACACTCTCATGTTTAAATTCAAACATACCTAATCATCCTGGATGTACAAATGTGGATGTGCGCATTACTACGAGCAGCAGCTACTAGGCAGCTCCCTGGGCTCTCTCTTCGTCCCAACCTTCAGCAACCTAGGCACCTGGGAGCTGATATCGTCAGCTTTCCAGTGCTCCTGGAATCTTTGAGCTTGGCCCAGTGGCAGTCTCAGGAAGCTGCCTAGAAGCTGCTGCTGAACGCCAAAAAGAGAAACAGTGATTATATAACCACTTCTGCACTTTCCAAATCACGCCGTCTGCGTTCTCTGCCTATTGTTATAATTACATGTCTTCATTTCCATCCTTCAATTCGATCTCAGCCAGTGAAAGCAACCTCTGTAATCCAGAACGGAGCATGGCTATCCGATCTCTATAAAGTGACGTCAATCCTTGCTGCTGCAGGTGTGCTTGAGGGAAATCTCCTGAGCCATCCTCATTGGATGCCATTTAAGGCTGACACCTGCCGTCTCCACATGTATGCTGCTAGAGACATAGCTCGGTGCATACAGCGGCGTTTCAAAACCAGAAAGCTTTTACTCGTTGGAGACAGGTAAGACTTATCATCACTTTTTTTTCCAACGGCGCTTTGCCATTTCGTCGCAATTCCGTCGCTGCATGGTGACGCATTGGTCTAGCTAAACTAGTTAGATATGCCCCCCAGGACCCCCCGCACGGTTTGGGGGGCAGCACGTCGCACTGAGGTCGCACCGAGTCGCTCAATTTGCGATGCGTCGCACAACAACAACTGCTCATCATCAGCTCCCTCAGTCAGCACTGTCATAGGTGGCAGCAAGGCTTTTCTTTTTGGCTTTCATAATCAGCTTCTAGGCAGCTCCCGGAGACTGCCACTGGTCCTAACCCAAAGATTCCAGGAGCACTGGACAGCTGGCGATATCAGCTTCCTGGTGTGCGAGGTTGCTTATGGTTTGGATGAAGAGAGAGCCCAAGGAGCTGCCTAGAAGGTGCTGCTTGTAGCTGAAACAAAAAGCTATGGGTGGCAGCTGGTGTATGCGTATGTTGTTTCAGTCCAGGGGTAACCAATTAAGTTAGAGGGACTTGCCCGACCTCGAACAGCCAAGATCACCACGGTGGTTGGGAGCTTGGTTTGTTTGTCCTCGACACATCCCTGATGTAATGGGTTTTTTTGCTTTGTGGGTGCTGTTTCTTTTTGTTTAAAGCACAGAGTCTCATACACCCTCGCGGTGTCAAGTAGACTTCAACATGTAATGTAATGTAATGTAATGTAATGTAATGTAATGTAATGTAATGTAATGTAATGTAATGTAATGTAATGTAATGTAATGTAATGTAATGTAATGTAATGTAATGTAATGTAATGTAACCACGAGATTACCAGGAGGGGCTATAATAAGGGGGTTTGCCCCTCCTGATACCATGGCTGGGCAGGTCCCTTCATTCTATTTGGTCTACCTCTGAACTGTAACAACATACACACAATAAGAAGCACTCTCGATCTCTCTCAAGCTGTTGTAATTTGGGGTAGGGGGTGGGGGTGGGGGGTACGCATAGCAGCTTCTAGTCAGCTCCCTTTACGCCTGGTTGGGCCAAACCCGAAGCTAGGCGGTGTGTCTGAAAGCTGACTTGGCAGATTTTCCAATGCAGCTGTAAGCTTTGGGATTGACCCAGTGGCTGGCTGATGAAGCGGCTGGTTTACCCCTGCATAGCCCCAAAAGAAACAGGGCCGTCAAGCTGCTGTAATCCAACGTATCAAGTTCAGAGCTCTGGGCTGTACGGTATAGTATTACCCAGTCAACAATCAGACGGGTCAGAGGTTCGAGCCCAGGCCAGGTTCACAAAATCTCACCTTGCCCCTGTTGCGCGGTAGTCTAAGCTCAGGCGCAAAGGGTATGCGAAACCAAATAAACCCAACTAATAGTAGCTATTTCCCAGTATGTACACATGCATGCAAAAGGGAGGGTTCCCTCAATCTCACGCCAGTGGCATCGCGTACTAATTTTCATTTTTTAATCCCACGTGATCTGACTTCATGCGTGCTTTAGCTGTAGATGCCAGTTCATCCTTAAAAATGGGTGACTAGTGTGTGTACATCCGTACCTTTGGTCCCGAATTCATATGGGTTCCTCACTTTCATCCCAAATAGCATAGCATAATTGTCACAAACTAGCTTGGCTTTGCAGCCCCAAATTTTCAGCTTGGATGACCTTGAGGAACCCTATTGAATCCCCAGCTCCTTACCCCCCTTGGGCCTTGGCTATAGATTCCAGAAATGAAACCTGCTGTCGTGGGAGCAGTACTGTAACCACCAAAACAAAAACAAACACAAAACTGCCACCAGCACTAGTAATACCACTAAGGCTACCACAAAAGCAACTACGATGTGCCAAGGGCACCTAAAAGAGACTGAATAGGGCTCACCCGTCTCTGCGCAGTTGCTGTCTGTGAAAATACAAGCCACCTTGATAGCCTTCCCCAGAGCAATCAAACGGGCAATCAAACAGGCTTATGCAGCATGCTTGGAATCGGTGCAGATGTCGTTTCAGTATCAAACACATGACATGCTGTATAACATAATTTTGCTTCCCGCGTGCAGCATGGTGCGGCAACTCTTTCTACGGCTTATAGCTTTGGCTCGTGGAGAAGTGTTCAGTGTTGACATGTAAGTTCAGTGTTGACATGTAAGTTCAGTGTTGACATGTGAGATCGCTCTGAAAGATTCGACTTACATCCAGGCCTTATTTCAAATCTGAAAGTGGGTTTTTTCTAGCTGTATGGTTTAAGGCGGCCTCCTCCAATGTTTTGATATATTTGTAGCTTTTCTAGTATTTTATAGCTTTTTAGCGCCATTTAGGCCCCCAACAAAACTTATGTTTTTTACATTTGTACATCGATGATTTCGCCAAAACGGGGTCAAAACTAGCGATCGCTATATATAGGCAGGGGTCGGCTATGTTATATAATATTAGTGAATAAATGATATTATATAATATTAGCCGGACGAGCCGTGTCACCAGAAATTTGAATTTATTTGAAAAACTAATATTATTATGACACTATAATAATATTAGTTAATATAAGTTTTCAAACACTAATATTAGTTGCCGTTCCCTATATATAGCGGAAAACAAAGCCCTGCAAACGTTTCCATGTGGTGTTGATAGATGGATAGACATATTTGTTTGCTTCAATGACTTGAAGGCTCCTGATATTGTTCTTTTCTATTGCAATTGTGAATTACGGTATATTTGATTTGAACCCTGGGGAAGCCCCACACACAGTCCCCTTACCTTTCCAACCTACCCTCCTTTCAACACCCAGAATGCTTTCAATATCCAAAATGCATTGAACACCCAGAGTACATTCAACACCCAGCCCAACACCCAACCCCAGAATACATTCAACAACGCTAACTGACTTCCAACTGAAACGCTATCGCAGGCTGCACCACGCCAGCAATGCCCGGTACCGCCTGTACCATAATAGGGACAGCCTTGAGTTGGCTAGTTCTGCACGAGAAATGTTGGGCCCTGACTGGTGGGTCCTCAGTAACGCAAGTAGTGGACCTGGCCCAGAGGACGAGAAGCTTCTCCTAGGTATATCATTCCTGTGGTCGCCCCGCTACGTCGACATGATTAGAACTGTGAAGCTCCTGATAACTGAGTTCAGCAGTGTGGCTAATGCCGGTGGAGCCTCGGACCCTGTGGTCATGTTGGTGGGTGCTGGCTTGTGGCATGTGAGTCGCTGGCCACAGGAGCCACAGGAGAAGGGCGAATTCAACTTCTTGACAAACCTCCTATCACACGAGCTGATGTTAAATGTCGACAACAAGCACAAGGTGGCGTGGCTGAGGCACCTCCTGCTGCTGGACACACCAACAGGTCGCTTCACCCGAGAAGCACAACAGCCTCAGATCCAACAGATCCAAGATCGGAACTATGGTCTCAAGACATGGGCAGATGCCGCCTTTCGTGCACCGTACGTGACCCTCCTCCCCATCGACAGGATGTCGAGGTCGCCAGGAGCTCCGACAGGATTGCTTGGGAGGGACTGGTAAGCTGGTGATTCCAGTTCAAATGTTTTTGCTGGGCCTGATTTATATTTTCTGACATGGTAACTGTTTTTGACCCATCCCCCCTTCGACAATATGTAGAGTTCATTTGCCAGGAGCCCTAACTGAACTGCTTGGGAGGGACTGGCAAGCTTGAGATTCCAATTCATTTTTTTTTGCTGGCTCTGATAGTTAGCATTTATTTGGTGATCAGGCCCAGTTTGACAGGGCAAACGTATTTCTATTCAGGGCTTTTCTTTTCAGCTTTTCATAGCAGCTGCTAGGCAGCTCCCTGAACCAGTCACTGTACTGCACCCAAGTATGTCAGCAGTTCTGGACAGCTGATTGTGCCAGCTTCAAAGGTACACTAGGCTGCGTTAGGTACAGCCGAATAGCCAGCAAGCTGAGCCATCTAGAAGGAGTTACTTGCAGCAGATTTTATTTTCTTCTATGAATGTGTCCCAGTCCAGACAAGTTCTATGCAGCGCCGCCTGCGACGCTAAAAAATCGAGTGATCGTGAGGAAGCGATAGGTGGCATCGGAAGCGAGTAAGTTACGAGACCGTTGGCTGACGTGTCAGGCTTCATCGCGGTCAGATGGATGGATGGTCGGTCAGTCGGTCGGTCGGTCAGACGGACAAATGGGTAAACATGGGGGCTCCTGCCCCCCAGAAGGGGGGGCTCCGCCAAAAATCTAGAATAGTGGTAGGTACTCACCAAAACAGAAAACCAGAAAACCAGAAAATCCAGAATAGTGGTAGGTACTCACCAAACCAGAAAACAGAAAATCCAGAATAGTGGTAGGTACTCACCAAACCAGAAAACAGAAAATCCAGAATAGTGGGAGGTACTCACCAAACCTGAAAACCAGAAAACTAGAAAACCAGAAAATCCAGAATAGTGGTAGGTACTCACCAAACCAGAAACCAGAAAACCAGAAAGCCAGAAAACCAGAAAATCCAGAATGGTGGTAGGTACTCACCCAACCTAAAAACAAACTGATGCTTTCTTGTGATGCGGAAAGAGGTACTTTGTTGACGTGTATTTGCTTGCTTGCTGCGAGAATGCCTTTCTTTTTTCGAGAATATGTTGGAAGGCCCCTCCCGGGTGTTGTGGTGCGGGCTTGTCTTGAGCCAACAAAGACTTCTTGTTAACAATGTAACGTTAAATTGAAATTGAAATGTTTACATTTGTGTAATACAGTTACTCACAGGACGTGATGTTAAGGACACCACAGTGTAAGCCGGAGCTAGCTATAGTCACCGTTATGTAATGTTATTTAATTTGCTGGTCCCTTCGACCTGCCACCGGAGTGTGGACTGAGCAACAACATGAGCCAATCAATGTATGGTCGGTGCTGACGTCAGCTCCGCTGTACACGACATTTCGCCACATTTGTTTTTTCAACAAGTTCTGTTCTTATCATCGCAATGGTTGGAATAAGCCGGCCAACTGCTGCTCCCTCCAGCTCCATACTGCCGCCGGACCAGGGTACTACAAAGCACACGTGGCAGCGCAATTTTGCGCACGCTTTTTAAGCCTTACTGCGCGTTTCACACAGTTTTTCAACCCCCTGTGGGCACAGCGCGCAGTTTTTGCGCTTTTTGCACTGCAAAGCGCTGACCAATTTGACAAAATGTAGTACCCTGCGCCGGGCTATAAAATTGCACTAAACACACAAACTGATGCTTTTATACTACAGGCACTTTGGCTGTGACATACAAATATTTTGTATTTACATACATGCAAGCTGGCCACGCAAACTGAATGCACAAACTGAACACTCAAACTGAACACACAAACCGATGCTTCTATCCACACACTATGACTGTAATTAACAGAGATTTTATCCATGAAAACTGAACATGCAAACTGATGCTTCTATATATATAGGCACTACAGCTGTGACCTCGAGAGATTTGGAGAAGTCTTTAAAGGAAACAGCTCTGATTTCTTGGCAGGATGCCTTGTGCCTGATGAAACTGGAAGCTGCCAGGACTACATGAATTTTATGCTCTGGCAAGTTGCAGCCAATATCTTGTGCAATGGTGCCGAGTGAGTGTGACACTCACCGTGCTCACCCTCACCATCATGCTCCTACTCACCCTGACCATCACCACTCACCCTCACGAGTCTCACTGAGTCACTCACCCTCATGAATGCAAGTTGCCACCAATATCATGTGCAATGGTTGCCACTCTCCAGCATGAGTAAGCGTGTATTCAATGTTGACTGATTCACCAGCTACCTGCTTCCAACCAACTGCTTCCAGCCAACTGATTCACCAGCTTCCTGCTTCCAACCAACTGCTTCCAGCCAACTGATTCACTAGCTACCTGCTTCCAACCAACTGCTTCCAGCCAACTGATTCACCAGCTACCTGCTTCCAACCAACTGATTCACCTGCTACCTGATTCATGGTGATGCTGGCACGGTAGGGGGAAGCTGGTCAGCACTTCGCTGGTCAGCACCTGGATTTAGGTGGTTTAGGATTATGGTGTTCAGGTCTAGGTGATTGGGGAAAATAAGGGCTGGCCAGTCAAGTGATGACCAGCCTCCCCCCACCTGCTGGCACAAGTCAAGACCATCTGATTGCATGCAAATGACATCATGAATACTGGTCGGCATAGCTTTTCTTTTCAGTTACGAGCAGCAGCTTCTAGGCATCTCCCTGAGCCAGCCACTGGGCCAGGCCCAAAGATGGCAACAATACAGGAAAGCTGGTTCTGTCAGCTGCAAGGTGGACTAGGTTGCATCAGCTGACTAGCCAGTCGGGGGAGCTGCCTAGTAGCTGATGCTCGTACCTGGAAAGAAAAGCTATGGTGGTTGTTCATATCGAAGTTGTTATGCAAGCAAGGAAAGTGGAGGAACACAAGAGAGCGGCCTGGCGGCATTGCAGCGTATGGTATGCAGCCAAATGAATCCAATTCGCTTTTAGTGTTGATACATGTTTTTGATGGTGGAAAACGGCTCAACATTATAAGAATGTACAATTTTGCTGGATTTAGAGCTTACAGTTCTAGTGGAAAGTGATACATATTAAGCTACTTGCAGGATTGAGACCATCCAGCGAATTATGCATGTTTCAGAGGGCATACGGTTTCATGGTATACACCTTACTGGGATTGCAGTGTAGCTTTCCTTTTCGGCCTCTATCTTTAGCTCGTAAGCACGCTGCTCCTTGGGCCAGCCACTGAGCTGAACCCAAATACTTCAGCAGTTCTGGAAGGTGCGCTAGTTCGCATTTGGTTGTCTGGCTCAATAGCCAGGCAGAGGAGCTGCCTAGAAGCTATTGCTCGTAGCTGAAAAGAAAAGCTCTGGAGGGTAGTTGACAATATCAACATGTCGAAGATTAGCAGATGGCTGATTGTTGATTTTGATCTTCGCATCTGGTTAGGGATCGGCATATCATATGATTTTGACCAAAGGCGAGTATGATATCATATGATATCATACAAATTACATCATATGATATCGTATATAAATGGTAACTTTAGCCTAGTCAGACTGCCGGCATCATGATTATATGATATCATATGATATCATATTGCCTATCCCTACATCTGGTGCATCACCGTTTATTTCTATGATTGTTTTTTTTTAGTTGTGGAAGGATTTCCAGTTTTTCACCCAGGAAGTGGGTCTCCCTACACAAACCAGCAAAACTGAGGATTCAGTTTGAATGGCGTTGCCACTCCTACAAAAGAGTAGGCGCACTTAGGGACACACCGACCCTCAGAATGAATGATCTAATTCAACACTGAAGCAGGCATAGGGACATTCCACGAGTTTCGAGTTTTGGACTGCTGTCAAAGAAACTATTGCTGCTGCTCTATCCCTGTCAAAGCAGCCGTCCAAGTGAATCAGACCATCGTCTGCTCTATACACATGGCGACTTGGTGTGAAGAACAGAGTAGTGTAGACTGATTACATATGAAGAGCTAGAGGTATCAGCAACCTGACCTTGCCATCCTACCTGACATAGACTCTCCTACCTGCCTACCTGATAAATACATTTGGCTGCTTGAGCTTGGTTACTGCTCTGATACCAACCATGCCACCAAGTTTATCGTTAAACATGCCCAGCATGTTAGCTTAGTGGACGGCCTCCGACTGGCTGGATATCTTGTTCACTACGTAGTTATCACCATTGGAACAACGGGTACTACTGTATCCCAACCTCTTTCTTGACTTCTATGACTACACTTGGACTTGACAGATTGTGTTCCCTTAAACTGGCGGACACAGTCCACTCCCACTCTATTTCTAGCTTTAAAAGTATTTTACAGTGCAGACTTTTTATGGAAGCACACCCCGGGTTGATATATACCCGGGAATTAGCACACAGACCGTGCCCCCCCTCATTTTTTAGTCTACCCAGTTAATTTGTATTGGTGCTCCCAAACCGGGGTGAAAAATCCCCGTAGTACGTTGCACTGGCATGATGTGGCCAACGGTGCTTGCATCGGCGGTGATTCTTCTCAATGTGGTGGTCCTACGGTGACTATAGCTAGCTCCGGCTAACGCTGTGGTGTCCTTAACATCACGTCCTGTGAGTAACTGTATTACACGGATGCAACAATTTCAATTTCAATAAGCAACTATGATAGATGAGAGAGCGGCATTGGGAGGCTTTACCCGCTGCCCTTCTTGCACTGCAATAGCACACAGTGGTGAAGGACGGTGCTGCACCATGCATGAGGGCTACAAAACTTGGCAAGGTTGAGGCATTAAGGGCTTGAGATGTCTGTTTCCTGTACCTGCCGTATGTATACATGTATGCTTGTTACAGTCCAGGGGTAGGCCAAATAGGCTAAAGGGACTTGCCCAACCGTTAGGAAGAGCTTAAAACGAAAAAGCACTGACAAACTGAACCCCAAACAATCGTTTAACCGACGGGGGGCCTGAGTTCGTTCTACAGTGATAATTTAATCATACAATATAATTAATTCATCATCTCAGCTGGGATGATAATTTAATTGTGCGATTATTATCACATTTTTTAATAAATTTAATTAAGTATTTTCATCCTTCAAAGGAATCAGGATTCATGACCAGCTTCATACTGAAGTTTTTGAGTCATGGAGTTTTAAGTACCCAAGTGACACCACTGCAGTTAGAGACATCCCTAGAGAAGGGTTGGCTTTAAACGCCTCCGATACCAGAAATGGTTCGCAGCCAACAGTAATGATGGGAATGGCTTGATTCCCTTTACATCTGCCTTACATAAGCGGGATCAGATTCGTTCTATAGCACAGTTTAGAATGGGCTCCCATTGGCTGAACACTGAAAGAATGAGGGTGGTGGATGGAGCACACATCCCTCGTTCAATGAGACACTGTCAACTGTGTGGGTTCCAAAAACCTGAGGATGAAATGCATATGTTGTAGTGCCCATTTTATAATGATATTCGCCTCCGCTACCAGAAGTTGTTTACAGATATTTATAGGCATGTCCACGAGGATACCGAGTTAACCGTATGGAATGTGGAACTCTGCGATTCCACATTCAGAACCTTTATGAATGGAAATGGCACCAAGACTTTTTGGAGCAACCTAGCCGACTATCTCTCTACTTGTAGAAGAGCAAGACAGGAAGCCCTGGACTGCTTAGTGGCACCGTAATTTATTCTTCTTCGTTTTTCTTGTGACTTCTCATTTGTTAGCTTCTTATGTTATAGACCGGTTCTCCCGGCTCAGCTAGAGTGTCTTGGGGCACCAGGCCTTCCGCCTGGAAGCTTCCATAGTAGTGCCTCCACCCGTTAGGGCCAGCACCTACCGGCGGCAGTACCCTGAGGTACTGTCGCCTTTTCCCTTCTTATACCTAGCTTGCCGCCTGGCATGCTATCACGATTGTAAGCTTAGCGCCTTTCGACATTTCCCTGTGTCAGTCCTCACGAGATAATACTCCGGAAAGCTAAAGGTTATCGCTCACCACGCCGTCCCGTGTTCCACTGCAACAGACTTCCACGTCTGTTACCCTGTCCGTAGATCCCGAGCTCCCGCGCACCTGCAGTGCCTTCCACAGTTGCCGCCGCAACAACCGAAGGAAAAGGATCTCAGTTGCAGAATCTTCTCTGATTGCTAGGCAACCCGCTGGAACACCAGCCCCCCCCCCCCCACACACTGCGTCAAGCCATCATCCCCTCTCCTCTCTCCCCGCCATCCCCTTTTACCCCACCGGCCCCGCAAGCCAACTGTAACCCCCCCCCCCCCCCCCCCCCCCCCTTTCTTCACCTCCGCGTCGTCCCAGCCCTTGCAATGAATCCACCGTCGGCGTCTAACGCCGCAGAGTTTCATCACTGGCTCAAGGACATCTCTCAAGAAGTTAAGGTGATGGAGGAAGAAAGTAGAGAGTCTCACACCAAAACTAAAATTATATCTAGCATCTCGATCATGCACCACATGTCCCCTGCTCTCAGACTACAGTACAAGAACTTCAGGCACATAGACTTATTGTATTGGCTCCGAGATGTGTATGCAGACTGGTATTTTGAAAACATAGATCCCTCCACAGATCTGGTGCCATACCCACAGCTCAACATGATGAACTTTTCCCCACCCATGAGTGATGATTTAATATCCCTTATAGCCAACAAAAGCCCCAACCAGCCAGAGCCAGACAAAAGCCCCAAACAGCCAGAGCCAGACAAACAACCATGCTCCCAATATGCCCTCAATGCTACCGCACGCAACACACGCAGCATATACAAAAACTGGATCATGGACACAGGTGCAACCTCTCACATGACTGGAGATGCCAGCCTTCTATATGACATAAAAGACATAGCTCCCATAAGTCCTAACAGCCTCTGGTCACACTTACATTACAAAGTCTGGCACAGCCCTCATCAGAGGAGAAAATGGGAAACTTCACAACCTTCTCAATGTTCACCTTAACTCAGATAAGAACACACCCAACTTGTTCTCAATGGCATCAGCCATCAAAAATGTGCCCAACATGGAAATCAAGTTCACATCTGACAAAGGCACCATGACCATCAATAACAAAGTCATCATCTCAGGATCCAAAAGACGGCTCCTGTACCTAGTTCCTGTAGTCAAACATGATCCTACCCTTATCAGAGGATCTGAATACACCACTGCTGTAGCAATGGCAGCTGTCTCCAGAAAAACCCCTATGACAGCTGAACTTCAACACATCAGATTAGGACATCTAGCCTACAGCTCCTTAGCAAGAATGGCCTCAGAAGACATGGTCATTGGTAACGACATCACCTCATCTGCATTTAGGAAAATGAGTAAGCAAACCTGTGAGATATGCATCCTTTCTAAGATGGACAAAAACCCGTACCCCACATCTCACACCAGAGCTACCAGACCCATGGGAATCATTCACATTGACATGAGTGGAAAAATGAAAATTCCTAGCCTAAATGGCAGCCTCTACTTCCAAGGCATTCTAGATGATTACTCTAAATACTCCATTGTTACATTTCACAAAACCAAGAGTGCAGTAGCCAGTGCAACAATCACTGAGCTTGAACGGTACGAAGTCCTCACCCAGAACAAAATTGGAACTATTTTTGCCGACAATGGATCAGAATACATATGCAACAGATTCAAAAGTTGGTGCAAGAGAGAAGGAATCACCCTCAATTTCACAGTCCCAGGCAATCCTTCTACAAATGTTGCAGCAGAACGCCTGAACAGAACCCTGCATGACAGGTCCACAGCCCTCCTCCTCTCATCCAAATTCCCCAACAGGTACTGGGCAGAAATGGTCAAAAATGCAAGTATCCTCAGGAACCTCTCACCAACCTCTGAATCTGACAAGACACCATATGAACTCTTCCATGGCATCAAGCCTAAGATAGATCACCTCAGGACAATTGGCTGTACAGCATATGTACATGTCCCACCTAAGTCAAGGGATTTCAAGTTCTCACCCTCAGACAAGATCACTAGGCTCATTGGATATTCAGACTCAAGAAAAGCCTACAGAGTGGTAGACTCCTCACACAAATTTTTTGATGCCAGAGATATCACTTTCAATGAATTTGAAAACCTGGCAGGTCAAAAAGGATTCCCAGGTGCAGACGCTGTGGTACTAGGAAACTATGAAGACGATATCCCTGTTGAAATTGATGAAGATGACCCTACCCCTGCTATTACCACCCAGTCTGAACTCCTAGAAAGAGAATACATTCTTGCCAGACAAGCTAAATATCAGACCAACCCACAGATGTGGGGACTACCAGACAACCTCTCTTCTTACCCAGAAACAGTGTACCAGCCGACTTACACTCCACCAGCATCCACTCTCACACCAGCAGCCAGTACACCTCATAACCAAACAGTAGAACAAGGAGATGAACACATTCCTCAGGAAATTGAAAATCCCCAGAACCCCCCATCTCCTCCACACCAGGAGCTACCCCAGGACACACCTCCTAGCCCTGATATTCCACCACCCCCAGAAGTAGACCCATCCCTAGTTGAACCTAGACGTACTGGCAGAGAAAGACACTCCCCTAACTTTCTAGCCTTCTTAGCTGCTGACCAAGTTATCATCCCCAAGAATGAAAGAGAAGCTCTCTCTGGCCCTCAGGCAAAAGAATGGAAGGCCGCTATGCAAGAAGAACTAGCAGCACTTGCACAGATGAACACCTGGTCCCTCTCAGAACTCCCATCAGGAGCAAAAGCCATAGGAACCAAGTGGGTATTTGACATCAAACAGTCAGTTGATGGAGAAATTGTCAGGTACAAAGCAAGACTAGTTGCCAAGGGGTATGCCCAACGCCCAGGAATGGACTATGATGAAGTTTTTGCACCAGTAGCCAAGCATGCTACCATTCGTTACATCCTCTCAATGGCAGCAAACCCAAAGGCATACTTAGCACAGTTAGATGTTTCCACAGCCTTCCTCAATGGCATAGTGGAAGAAGAACTGTACTGCACCCAACCACCAGGATTCGAACAGGACCACAGGGTCTGCCGTATGTGGAAATGCCTTTATGGTCTCAAACAAGCTTCTCGACAGTGGTACCTCAAGGTAAAAGAATATATGACAGCTATAGGATTCAAAAAAGTAGACGTAGACCAAGGTCTATTTGTGCTCCCCAGCTCAACTAACAAACTCATCATCTGGGTGCTCCTGTTGGTTGATGACTTCCTTATGCTGTCCTTTGATAAAACCATCCTAGACAAGTACAAAACCACCATCATGACGCTATACAAGACTAGAGACCTCGGTGACCCCTCAGTTTTTGTTGGCTATGAAATCACAAGGAATGCATCAGCTGGCACCCTCCACATCTGCCAATCAAGGTTCATCCAGGATCTGCTGCGCGCCCACAACATGCTTCCTGAACCCAACAGCACCAGATTCCCTGTGCCCCTCCTACCAGATGCTCCACTGCCCTATGCCAGAAAAGATGCCCCAGACACAGGCCTACCACTTGCCCAAATTGTAGGCTCCCTCAATATCAGCTATTAAGCACTTCTAAGAGTGGACAGAGATGTATGCAGCGGAGACAGACGCGCCAATCTATACACAGAGACGAGAATAACGTTACAAGCAAGGACGTACACTAAAGGACACCAGCGGTGGGCGAAGTGGATGCCTGTAACCTGAATAGACCCTAAGCCCGGATCTTGTCACCCTGACACCGTTTAACACAGGACATGTCAGGGAGAGACCGATAAGACACAGAGAGACAGGCAGTCAATAGGAAGCTGACACTGAGTCACTAAAGGATGACTCAGTTCTACGGGAAGCTATCACTATGGGAAGCTATCAGGGCCGATAGTTCTAAGGGAGTACATAAGTAGTCACCAAGTCATAAAACGCTTGAGAGCACCGCAATTCATGCTGACACTCCACCTATGACACAGGTGACATACAATACTACTACTCCACCTATGGCACTGGGGACATAGAACTATATGTAACAGATTAAAAAAAAAAAATTAAAGAACTCCGAAAAAACGAGAGAACTTCAAATGTAACCCAAAGGGTGTAAATGAAGGAATGGACCAAGGCAAAATACTAAAGAGTGCCAAGGGAGAAAAGAGGATAACCGAATATCAATGACGGGTAACAACGGTATAGAAAACCCGATCCGGGAATAGGAACCTAATGCCATACAATGATAACCAAAAAACAAGAAACGTATGTAACCAAAAAAACTAAAAAATGACCCTAAGAAGTAGCGGTCATTCCAAGCATACGGACAAACCGCCAGAACACAGCAGGATCAAGGGGCTTGGTGAAGGGGTCAGCACAGTTATCCACAGTGTTAACATAGGCAACAGCCAGTTGGCCATCCTCCACCAGCTCCTTGATGTAGTGATGAATAACATCAATGTGCTTGCTGCGAGGCAGAAGCTGCCAGTCAGTGGCCCAACTCAGGGAACCTAAGTTGTCACCCTGAATTGTAACCAAAGCACAAGGCAGACCCAGATCCACCCTCAATTTCTTCAACCATTGGACCTCCCTGGCAGCCTGGGACAGGGCCTGATACTCAGCCTCACTAGAGCTAATAGCAACAGTAGGCTGTCGCTTGCTCATCCAGTTAACAATGCACCCACCAGCTAGAACTGCAAAGCCAGTCTGAGATCTCCTGTCAGACCCATCATCAGCATAAGATGAGTCACTAAAGACAGTAAAAGTGAAATCAGGGCTGTGGGTGTAAGTGAGACCCAGGTGAGAATGTGTTCTCAAATACAAGAGTAACCGTTTGGCAGCCCCCCAGAGAGGGACTGTAGGGTGAGCAGAGAACCTGGATAAATAGCTAACAGCAAAGGAAATATCAGGCCTGGTGCAAGTGGCCAGGTATAGCAAAGCACCTACAAGAGAGAGGTACTGGCTATTAGACGGCAGGGGCTCTCCAGGGGCGTCAGAAACAGTGGATTTGGCCATGGGAGCAGCAAACTTGGGTGGGGCAGCAGCAGTAAGACCAAACTGCTCCACCAGATCAACAATGTAGGTGTGCTGAGAGAGATTGATCTGAACACACCTGCCTTCAGAGTCAAGGGTAACATCCATGTCCAAAGAGAGGAACTGAATTGGAACACCCATCTCTTTGACCTCCCAGCCAGCTGCTTCCATTGCCTGGATCAGCAACACATACCTATCCAGCTCACTAAAAGCACAGATAAAGTCATCAACATAGGTCAGGACATAGCTCCACCCACCATCAGAATCCTTCCTAAAGTACAGAGCAGGTTCTGCCTTGCACATAGTAAAGCCATGAGCAACCAGAACCCGCTTGACATCCCTACTCCAAGCTCTGTGTGCCTGCTTCAATCCATTAAGGGACTTGATCAGTTTGCAGACAAGTGGAACACCGTTAGGACCAAGGTGCCTAAAGCCCTCAGGCTGGTGGCAGTACAGGTCCAGACCAGGCTCCAGCTTGGCATTTAGGAATGCAGTCTTGATGTCTAGCTGCCGAACAAACATCTTCCTATGAGTGATGGCAGCCAGGAGCACCCTAAGACCTGCTTTGGAGGAGACAGGGGCATATACATCATGAAAATCCAGCCCAGGACGCTGCAGAAAACCACGGACCACAAAACGTGCCTTGAAGCGTATAGTACCATCAACACCAATCTTCTTCACAAATAACCACCTGCCAGACAGGATCTTCTGCTTACGAGGCTGTGGAGTGAGAACCCATGTACCATGGGCATGAAGGGAAGCCATCTCATCCTTCATGGCAAGAAGCCATTGATCCCTGTCAGGGTTGGTATGCAACATGGCAGCTTTGTAGGTCAGTTCAGTGGTGGATGCAACAGATGCTCCCACGTACAAGCAGTTTACTTGTACATGGGCAGCGGGGGTATCAGCAGTATCAGCAGTAACCATTAGTAAAGCCCCCAGTGCAGAACTACTGCCTGGTTGAACAGGGCCGGCCTTCTTTGCCTCTAAATCAACGAAGCCTGGGTCGACCGGAACACCCCAGCCATACGCAGTATCGGAGCCTGACCACGGTTCAAGATCATCACTTGCATCATCTGCAACGGCTACATCATCACCCGGACTCCTGAGTAATCTATCAGAGACGGCAGGAGGTGAAGCGTTCACCAACTCCATCGAGCTATCAGTGATGATGGGAGTATGATGACTAGTAGGCAATGGATCTAACAAAGGATCCACTATGGTCTGAGTTGGTGTAAATCCAACGACTTCACCGACGGAATGTGACGCAGAGGAGGGCCTGGCGACCCCCTGAGATTCGGCTAAGATTTTGTCCGTAGGAGCCGCAGAAACTCGCCCGCCCAGTGTGTTCTCACGCAAAACAGTACCACTGGCCCCCGACCTAGGTCGCAGAGTCATCCTATGGCCAGGACAGTGGTCAACAATTGGGGAAGACAAAGGGTCTAGGGAATCAACCGCAACCTCAGGCATGTGTCCGTTGATGGCGGCAGGGATGCTAGAGACATATGGCGACCCATCATAGGGAGTTAGCCCAGGAATGCAGTTATGATCAAACTGCTCATAGGAGAGTACATCACGACTCTCTACTACCTGGCGCAACTTAGGAACCCAAACAAAATAACCCAAACTCACCAGAGAATACCCAACCAGTCTACCAGATAACGCCCTTTCGTCTAGCTTATTACGTTTCTTCCCATTGACTAGAGTAACATAGCAGGGGCATCCAAACACACGTAATAACGACACATCAGGTTTCACCCCATAAAACAACTCAAAGGGTGTCTTGCGTCCCTGGTTAGGCAGACGGTTTCTAAGGTAACAAGCAGCCAGGAAGGCATAGGGCCAAAAGGACTTAGTAAGCTTAGACTCCAAGTGGATACTCCTAGCTATATTCTGAAGGACCCCATTATACCTTTCCACAGTTGCATTCTGCTGTACAGTGTATGCCAAAGACAACTCATGTACTGCCCCAAACGATTCTAACCAATCCTCGAACCATTTAACTATAAACTCTTTAGCCCTGTCAGATCTCAGACACTTAAAGGCAAACCCCTGCAGCTGATTTGACCATCTGAGGATGATAGTCTGGACTGCTAAGGGAGCTTCATCCTTGGTCCTCAAGCACAATACCTCAGCATAGCCAGAGAATTGGTCTACAAGGCACAAGATATAAAACTCCCCACGAAGACATCTAATATGAACCGGTCCCATGATATCCAAGTGAAGGCGTTGGAGGGGTGCAAGGACCTCAGTCATGCTTTCTTTAGGAAAAGGGAGACGCTTTCCCTTAGCCTTTTGACAAGCATCACATGGGATCTTACCCATCTTTTGTACTTGATGAAGGCTGAGGGGTAAGTTCTTAACCATACCACGCTTGACAAGGTTGTGCAAGGCATCATAACCGGGATGACCCAGTCGCCTATGCCACAACCATGCAGGAGTGGTAGGGATAATAACTCCACCGTCCTCATCAACATCGAGTGCAAAAGCTGGATAATATTCAGCAACCCTCAAACAACGACTGGAGGTGTGACAAGGCCTACATGCAAACTTATACACACCATCACTGGAAGCAGGAAAGGACCAGAGCACAGAAGAGCCCTGAGTGGCAGTACAACTAATACTATCAAAAGCAATCTTGCAGTGGAGGGAATGAGCTACAGCATTTACGGACAGGAGATTTACTGGACAGTGGGGTATGACATACCTTGTATAGAACATTGGTTAAGGTGATTGATGTTGGTAACCAATCACTACATAACACAATGGACCCCATACCCTCTGACCGTTGAATCACCCCATCAGCAAATCGAACTGCAGGCCCAACAGCAGAGGATTCAAACACAGTGAACAACGACCTATCACCTGTGATTGACATCCCAGCTCCCGAGTCCACATGCCAGATACCTTCAGAAAGACTTGGGCTGCAAATGTTTGAGAACTTAGTCGTGCAAGAAAATAGGACAGAGCTTACCTCCTAGTTCTTTGAAATGGCGTACCCATCGATCTGAGCCTGCAAGGACGACAGCTGCTTACGTGTAAGCGACCCTGGAAGGGCCAAAGCTACGGGCACCGGTTCAGAACCAGGTGCACGTCCCTTGGCCTTTCTGAGTTCCGGATACTTTGTAAAGCAGCGGTCTTCCGAGTGGCTCGTTTTCGAACGACAGGGTCCCCAAGTGCAATCCAAGCGCCTCTTGGTGCCCCCGGAACTCTGAGAACCAGATCCCTTGCCCCGCTGGAAAGCAGCATTAGCAGGGATCTGGGGAGGGTCGCGGGACCAGCCAGGATGCCTTGGATCAGACCTGGGGAGAGACACATTTAAGAAATCTAACGATCTATAAGCATCAAGACAAGACCAGTAGTCTACGGTCTTGTTCTGGTACAACTCAAAGCCAAACTGGAGGCGCAGCGAATCGAATCGAGGGTGAGTGATGCCATTGATTATAGTGTGCATCGCGTGACGCTGCGGCTGCGGGTATCCCGCACTGCGAAGATCAGTGCACAACTGCCGCACCCTGCGAAAGAACACATCCACGGGTTCAGAGTTGTTCATGGTCACACTACGAAGCTCAACAAGCATGAGGGGAACCCGAGCAGCAAGGGCATCAGAATGCTGCCTCTTGATATGCAGTAAGATATCGCGAGGTGTAGCAAAATCCTGATACACCTGTACCATCGGTTCCGTCATGTGCGCGAGCATCATGGTGAGACACATGAACTCCTGGCGTGCAAGGGGCAGGGTACTAAATCCTAACAGTGCAGGATCTACACGAGTCTGACTAGGAGAGGCAGGTGGTGAGGCAACAGGCGAAAACGGCGTGGCATCATACATAGCGCGAACCGACAGAAAGTACTCGGCAGCGATGCCAGCATCATATGCACGCTGGTCATCAAGGTTCTCAATCTCATCCAAAGAACTCGCAACATTTACGAGGAGCTCAAAATCTGGCCTAGGAGGTACAAAGCTGAGAGGAACTTTGGCAAACTGGTACTTGCGTAGATTTGCATTTCGAACTCCCAATCCACCAAAGGTAGCACCACCAGGAGGGGGGTAGTCAATCCCTGCCTGCACAGGCCCCAGATAAGCACGGCATGCATGACCCAACTCAGAGAACACCATCACTCGCCTAGCCCGCCCCTTCGTATCTAGATTAGCCCGAGTGGCAGCCTGATCCATCCTACCGTACAAAGTGCGGTCCAAGGAGTCACCAGCTTTCTGCGCCTGGCGAATTTGGCGGCAACTCCGCACATCCATGCGCGAAGGTGTGGAGCCATCAAGCAGGTGCTCCCAGGATAAGCATCCCAGCGAGCGATTCGGGTAGTAGGGCAGGGGGGGAGGAAAAGGAGAAGGGGCAGGAGGCTGCTCCACCGGTGGAGGTGGAGGTGGATTCAGGGAGGGGCCAGCAGCATCGCTGTGGACACTCGAGGCAGCAGCAGCAGTCTCACGAGACCGCGTGTGGTAGCCAGCCAGAGCTCGCTCAGAAGGGTTGCGAACAAAGGGGAGGGGAGGAATCAAAGGACCAAGTGACGAGCTTCTCAGCAAAGTCGGCATAGCCAACTCAGGTACCGCAGGTGGATGCGGAGGAGCAGTCGGAGGCTTGTAGACAGGAGGAGGAGGAGGAGGAGGAGGAGCCGACTGGTGCTCAAACACCGGAGACTCAAAAACACGAGTGGCAGTGGAAGGTGTGACTCCACCGAAGTCACCACTCCGCGCACTCTGTAGGTCTTCCTCTTCGTCGTCATCGTCATCCTCAGTGTAGTAGCCATCTTCATGCTTATGGCGAGCCAGATCAGCATTGTCATACTCAAAACGGGCATCAGGAGGCGGAGGAGAAGACTTGTATTTGATGATCTGAGTCGAGACGCAGCATAGACGCATCAGAATATCCTCTACCTCAGGAAGGAGGCGTTGGACAAGAGGAGAAGGAGGGAGAGAAATGGAGGTTTGGTAGGGGGGGATGTCTTCCATGATGGCGGAAGGAGACTCATCTAAGGCAGCAGAGGCCGCTGGCGCGCAATCATCAAGCCAATCAGTGGGAACACGAGTCTTGAACGGAAGAATGCGGTCGCAGCCATTGGATACAATGACGCTCTCCATACCGCGCGACCAAGACAAACCATTCTGTGGGGTTAGCTTTTCGAAGCCGGCAGGAGGCCCACGCGGAAGTTGCATTATAAAGCAGTGGTAGATCGAGATGAAGCCCAGAACCTATCAGCTATTAAGCACTTCTAAGAGTGGACAGAGATGTATGCAGCGGAGACAGACGCGCCAATCTATACACAGAGACGAGAATAACGTTACAAGCAAGGACGTACACTAAAGGACACCAGCGGTGGGCGAAGTGGATGCCTGTAACATGAATAGACCCTAAGCCCGGATCTTGTCACCCTGACACCGTTTAACACAGGACATGTCAGGGAGAGACCGATAAGACACAGAGAGACAGGCAGTCAATAGGAAGCTGACACTGAGTCACTAAAGGATGACTCAGTTCTACGGGAAGCTATCACTATGGGAAGCTATCAGGGCCGATAGTTCTAAGGGAGTACATAAGTAGTCACCAAGTCATAAAACGCTTGAGAGCACCGCAATTCATGCTGACACTCAACTACCTGGCAGTTAACACAAGACCTGACATTGCCCAAGCAGTCAACAGATTGGCCAGGCACAGTGCACACCCGTTGCATGACCACATGGAAGCTGCAACTGGTATTCTCAAGTACCTGTCTAACACACCAGACCATGGCATCACCTACACCTTCTCCAACAAACCCCTCATTGGTTACTGTGACTCTGAACATGCTGCCTGTCCAATCACAAGGAAGTCCACAACAGGTTACGTCTTCCTCAACCAAGGGGGAGCAATCTCATGGGCATCCAAGATCCAGGCATCTGCTACAGCATTGTCCACTACAGAAGCTGAGTTCATGGCAGCTACCTCTGCTGCCCAAGAGGGAATGTGGTTGAGAAAACTACAACACTCTGTCACAGGCATAGTTCCCCCTCCCCTCACCATCAACGGTGACAACCAAGCTGCCCTTAGTGCCTGGAACCAAGAGAAGCTGTCATCCAGACTGAAGCACATGGCGACCAGGTTCTACTTCCTCAAGGAACAGTCCAAGAAGGAGGGTATAAAAATGAACTGGATCCCAACTGCTGCCAACATGTCTGACATGCTCACCAAAGCTCTGCCCAGGGCCAAGTTCTGTGACTTCAGAGCAAAGATTGGATGCATTGCCAAGCTCAAAATGGATTAACTATGGAAGCTTTGATCAAGAACCTGTGATATAGCACCACTCATGTCCTTGACCATGGGGAGATACCTGCCTTCTTGAGCTCTCCTCCTGCAGCTTCCTGCAGATCCCTTACAGCCCATTACTGACCCCATAGTTTCCCCTAGCATTGATCTTGAAATCCTGACTCATGATACTTTATAGATGATACTGGAAGTATCTCACTATATCCTCCCATCTGGAATGATAGCCATGAGCCAGCGGGGGACGTCTACTTTAAAGTTGTTTATTAATGGAAATCAAACAGATTGCTATCAGCCCCTTTAGCTGAACAAAGCCATATGGCTGCACCTTCCTGGCAGCCCCACAGCTGGAATCCAGTCCCACCTAGATAATAGATAATAGTCACTGTAATGCCTCTGTCCCTTGTTCCCCCCTTGATGTACTTGCATATGCCTCTCAAAGTCTTATGCCGTCCATTAGTGAACACTGGCCAAACCAGAAGCCTATACCCCCCGGCTCTCCTATGCACCAGTTATCTATTTTCACTCTAGCTTCCCTTCCCCTAGAACCTCCTAATTCCAGGGATTCTTATGAATAAAGAATACCAGGAATTGGGGGGGATGTTATAGACCGGTTCTCCCGGCTCAGATAGAGTGTCTTGGGGCACCAGGCCTTCCGCCTGGAAGCTTCCATAGTAGTGCCTCCACCCGTTAGGGCCGGCACCTACCGGCGGCAGTACCCTGAGGTACTGTCGCCTTTCCCCTTCTTATACCTAGCTTGCCGCCTGGAATGCTATCACGATTGTAAGCTTAGCGCCTTTCGACATTTCCCTGTGTCAGTCCTCACGAGATAATACTCCGGAAAGCTAAATCTTACCTCCGCCACTGTTCGTGGTTGAGTTCTGGGTCCTGCTCTAGGGGGGTTCAATACCTCCGCCACCAAAACGGTGGTTGGGAGTTTGGTTTGTTTGTCCTCGACACCCCCCTGATGTAATGGGGGTTTTTGCTTTGTGGGTGCTTTTTTTTTTTGTTTAAAGCACAGAGTCTCATACACCCGTGGTGTCAAGTAGACTTTAACATGAAATGTAAAACTGGAGATTATAACCACCAATTCAGGTTCAATGTTCATTTTCTCAAAAATAATTTTTCTATCCTCAGCGAATGACGGACATTCTAATATGAAATGCATTTCGTCTTCGACTACTCTTCTACCGCCAACCATCATATCACAGTACCTGCAAATTCTACCAGAACGAGAGTTTCTGATTCGACATTTAAGTTGTGAGCTCTAAGAGAGAAGAAGGTAGTCTTGCTAAGCATTTAATATCATCCCTATTGTTTTATAACTTATAGTGCGTTGAGCTATGCTTTCCATCCTCTGACATCATCCAATTCGCATACGTAATAGTTTTAATACCGATTGTCCGATTCCTTGGTTATCACCAAGATTCCTGCCGTAGGCCCGTATAAGTGAATCATACCATCGTCTGTTCTACACATGGTGACTTGGCAAGGTTGAGGAATTAAGGGCTTGAGATGTTTGCTTCCTGTAGCTGCCGTCTAAGTGTATCGTACCACTTTCTGTTCTGTACGCATTGTGACTTGGCAAGCTTGGGGGATTCAGGGCCAGACATGTATGCATCCTGTACCTGCCGTCTAAGTGAATCGTACCATCATCTGTTATGTACGTATGGTGAATTGGCAAGCTTGGGGAATTCAGGGCTTGGGGAGTTTAGTATATGTTACCGTTTGCGAGCGCTAGCTAGTACTTAGCACGGTAACGGACAGATAGGACGTTGAGACAGATAGGACGTTGAGTGCTCTCGGCGTTGACCCGACCGTTAGCACTGTACCAAGCCTAACCTGCTATAAGACCAAGGGGTTATTACAGGAAATACCATTCACACGCCCATACAATTAAAATCAAATCAAATTAACCAATCCTAAAGAAGATAGAAAACACGATAATATCGTGCTCTTCTATCGTACAATATAGGGCGATAATGTGATATACTGAATTCCCTGGCCCAGACCCAGTACAAGGAAATCCTAGGCTGAGGTACTCCTGCAAATCTGCCAATCATACCACTAGACCAAACTACACTTCCACTTGAAGCCCCGCAGATCGCAGATCTCCATGTCAACGGGGTGACATAAGTTTCCACGTGGCACGACATACATGGTGTAATCCAGGACGTATAACGCCCGACAAAGAAAGCACCATATATCCCGATAAACACGATATATCGTACAATACACGATATAATAAATAGTGTACGATACAAAAGCTTGACAGCCCTAATCATAATTACCAGTGCTTGATAATTTTGCGATTTTTAATTCCTGCGATCCTGAATTTAGAATCAGGACCTTTATCATTATAATAATAATGATTAATAAAATGACAACAATCATGAAAATCGTGATTATAATAATGATAAAGGAGATACACTATAATGCTCAATTTTTGCTCATCTTGCAGGGCCTCGGTCCCCTGGAACCGCGATTGGCGTACACCGCTTGGTG
The DNA here is from genome assembly GCA_013435795.1 of Chlamydomonas sp. ICE-L. Lineage (NCBI taxonomy): Eukaryota > Viridiplantae > Chlorophyta > Chlorophyceae > Chlamydomonadales > Chlamydomonadaceae > Chlamydomonas > Chlamydomonas sp. ICE-L. The sequence continues at coordinate 6,492,260 of JACBWV010000099.1, read as the reverse complement.
AGTGAAATGCGAGCATTTGTTTTTCACTCCCACCCCATTTATTTCAGCGGAAGTGGGGGAAATATAATTGGGTGGAAATCTCAAAATAATCTTGGTGTAATTGGGGTGAAAATATCAAAAGAATCTCGGCATAATTGGATGAAATTCTTAAAACAATCGCAACACAATTGGATGGAAATGGATGCAGTTTGGATGAAGTGGGAGAAAGGGGAGAAAATGGACACATATTGGACATTCAACATGTATGGACCCAAGCTGCCATAGTTCGTGTAGCCAGTGTCGAAGCCATCTCCAAAGCCAATGCCTGTGACAGACACGAAGTAGATGCCCGCAGGCTGGTATGACTCAAAAGAAGGAGACTGGGTAGGACTGGACGGAGGTGAAGTGATCAAGAGATTGCCATAAACATCCTGCAACTGGACCTGGACGTACAAAGAGGGTAAGGTATTCTGATGCCCTCTCACTTGAGCAACAATGTAACCACCGAGAGTTTCGATCCTGAAGTAGTCAGATTGTCCGGCGGTTGAGATAATACCTTCAGTTGCCACATTACCATTTCCACACTCTGTAGTGGTGAGGAGAGTAGCGGAGCCAGTGTCCGATCCATGGTCATTAGGGCGCAAGGGAATTTTTGATGAGATTATGGCAACATCATCCTCCGTGTTGTTGGAATCCCGATATTCTCCCTTAGACCACTGCCTAACATATTTGCCAAATGGTGCACCCATTATGGGTCCCCAGCTATTGTAATCTGCACCATGACCCTCAAACGTAGGAAAAGAAGAATTCCCATCATGGGATAGGCCTAAGGAATGGCCAACCAAATGAGCGGCCTGACTTGCAATATTATATGTGTCAAGACGTGTAGAGTACACGAAGCTAGGAGTGTCTGAATTGTTACCAAATGTTCCAAGGAAGGCCTCACCCACACATTCACAACTAGCCTCTGCTTCCACGTCAGCTGAAATGATGACACGCTGACCGGACCGCTCAATGACATCAAGACCAGGATCCTGCGAGGGAGATAATGGACAAGGCATGGGTGTGGTCAGGCGGGTTGCACTAAAATCATTCACGCAGGCCAATTAGATTCAGACTGTGGTACAGACCATGCCTACCACCATCCATCCTGCTGAAGCAATAATTACAAGAGCATTGCTGATTTGGGGTGTCTTTGTAACCCTTTTAGGCACCCTACAGCATCATTGCAGCACCCTACTGGAGCAATTACGCCACCTTACTGGACCCATTGCGGCACCCTACTGGACCCAGTGTGCACCCAAAGGGTGCCAAAGACCCCCCAAATATGAAAGGGTAGCTGTGCCACTTGGCCGAGGGGAAGGTGTGCTTGACTGATTACAAGCGGGACAGGAGAGTAGCGTTGGCAGTGATTCATTGCCAAGGGTTGGGGGTAATCAGGAGCAGGGGGAAGAGTGCATAGATGATATATATATATATATATATATATATATAGGGTTTAGGGTTTATATATGATATATATATGCACAAATACAGGGATATCGCTATTGACCGGCCCTGACCGGCATATCGGTCGCCGTGTCACCACACGCCGGACCACACGCGGCCAGCAGCCCGGCCAGCTTCCGGCCAGCTCCGATTTCGCCGATTTCCGATTCCGAAAAACACTTGTACAAGTTATATTCCTGTTCACAACTTCAAAATTTCACTTTCACAAAATTTCACAACGCAGCTTCTTCACCACACCATTCCATTTGAGATTTTCCTTCCTCATCACGACTCTAAGAAAATCAAAGCAGATTCTATCCTTAGTCGAATTCGTTTGATTCTTCGCGAACTTAAGCTCACATGGCGCTTAGGCTCATTGTCTACAAGCTGTTGCTTCTTGAGGCCACCATGACGCCGCACCAGCAACACATTTTAGATGCCAGAAGAGCAGCGGACACTGCAACTCAGCGAGCAAGGCGAGCTCTAGAGAACGACGAGGACAGGGGCCATGAAAACCAGCGTCGCCATTTAGCTGACTTGAATTTTGACTACCATCCAACAGTTGCAGAAGCTGTTGCACCTGTTACGCAAATCTTGCTCAATAATACCTTAAATGGATTTTCAGTCAACACCACTGGCCCGACTGGGCACATGCGTGCGAAGAACAACCTTCATGTATGTAGCTTTGCGATTGCGCAGTTTATAATTTCTCTCCGGGGTCGATAGCTATGCAAGCGTTCGCAGGTTCGCAGGTTCTCGGGGGAGGGTCGAGGGTGGCCTCTGCGAGGGGATGGCTGTGTTCGTGTGGGTGTGGGTGGGTGAGGGGCAGGGAGAGGTCGGGGAATGTAGGGCATAATATGGGTCTTTCTTTTTGGCTGGGTGGTGGTGGTGAGTACGGGGGAGAAAGAGAGTGTGTGTCAAGGAGGTGGGGATGGGGGGCAGGAAGATTTAGGGCAAAGTAGGGGATCATGTTTGCCCTGTGTGTGTGTGTGTGTGTGTGTGTGTGTGTGTGTGTGTGTGGGGGGGGGGGGGGATATAGGGAGAGAGTAGGGAAGGGGAGGGGTCATGCGTAATGTATTTTTCGTTTTGATGGGGTAATATGACGACGGTGTGGGTACATACAAGGGTGTTAACCCATTCTGTATCCCAGACCAGGACCCAGAACCAGGGTGGGGGGTGGCCAACGGCCACACGGGCTACCGTACTAGTATATGTATATATACACACCTCGGTGGTGATGTCCACTTCCCAAGGAGCAAAGTGGTCAGACACCTGTTGCCAGATGTCGATGATGTTGTACAACTCAGCTTCACTGAAGGAGCCTGGGTTACCATCAATGTCATAAGGAAGGGCGTAGTGGGCGTACTGGGATTCATTAACCCATTCCTTAGCAACTACAACCTCCCCATTGAAGTCCAAATGTACAACCTGGGAGAGCGGGAGTTCGGGAGGCAATAGTTGGTTGCACTGGGAGTCGGGGAGAGACACAGGGAGATAAGATTTGGTGCACTTGGTAATGTATAGGGGTCGGCTATGTTAGTCAATATCAGTGAATCAATGATATTATATAATAGTATATAACATTAGTCGGCAGAGCTGACTAATACTATACGGAGTTGTACTGCCTATACTTCAGGCGTTTCCCCTTTTCTTCGCTTTCTTTCTTCTCGCGGCATTACGCTTTCATTCTTCTCCCAGCTTCCGACCATATCGCAGCTTTGCAGCTTGCCTAGGCAACGCGCGTTATATTAGTTTCGTTTCTATGTGTGCGTGGCAGCGATGCCGAAGCCCAGGGCGGCCAAGCGTGGTAGAACGCTTCAGAACCAACTGACCGAAGTGGAATGCAGCAACACAAGGGCACATTGTGGAAGCTGGAGACGCTGGTAGCCCACCTTAATCGGGACAGGTTCACCTACCGCAATATTTGGTGCACTTGATTGGGAAAATATGATCCAGTATACACACACATGATATACGTTATGAGAGGTCGGAGGAGGAAACAGTCTCAGCACATGCAGTGGCCCCTTGCAGGGTACTAAATTGTGTCAAATTGGTCAGCGCTTAAAGCGCACCAACGTCAAATTGGTCAGCGCTTTGTAGTGCAAAGAGGGCAAAAACTGGGCGCTGCGCCCACCGAGGTTTGAAAAAACTGTGCGAAACGCGCAGTGGGGCTCAAAAAGCGTGCGCAAAATTGCGCTGCGCCGTGCGCGCGTGCTGTGCGCGTTCTGTAGTACCCTGGGTCCTTGTGCCCATACTGCACACTTGCAAGCCAAATTAAAGGGTGCCAAGGACCCCCAAAACAGCAGTGAGGTAAAGATACAGGGAGACAATAGTTGGTGCACTTGAGATTACACACACATTACTTACAGGGTAGGTGGGTGGGGTAAGTGGGTCTTTCAACCATCCCTGGGCAAAACAGGAATGACATGTCACAGGTGTGATCTCAGTGAGGAGATGAGAAGGAACATGCCGGCAGATAAAGGAGGTGGGTCTTTCAACCATCCTCTGAGCAAAAAATGCTTGTGTTAATAAGGGTATGCGCTCAGTGAGGGGATAGAGGGAAAGGTACGGGCAGGGTAGTTGGGACTTCCAACCATCCTCCGATCAAAACAAGGCTCTGGTATAGGGTGCAAGATGAGTGAGTGGATGCATGGGGGGAACATACGAGCAGCCTAGGTGGGCCTTTCAACCATCCTCCGAGCAAAACAATGCTCCTGTTACAGGGTGTGCGATTCGTGATAGGATGCATGGGGGGAACATGCGAGCGGTCAAGGTGGGCCTTTCAACCATATGTATAGCAAAACAAGGCTCCTTTTGCACGGTGTGAGATGAGTGAGGGGATGGGAATGAATAAACATGCGTGGTTGGTGGGGCTTTCAACTATTCTCCAAGCAAAACAAGGCTCCTGTTGCATGGTGTTTGAAATCAGGGGATGGGAGGGAAGATACTGGGATGGGTGGGTCTTTCAACCGCCCTCTGAGCATAAAAATAATGGAGGCAGGCAATGGTATGGTGGCCACTACGTACTCACAAAGGGTGCACCCGGACGTGAGTGCAGGTGGTAGGCATCAGCAGGGACAAAATATGGCTCCATAAGCTGCCTGCCTGCAAGACTTCTCACTTCCTCCCTCAGGTGGCGGTGGTGGTGGTGGTGGTGGTGGTGGTGGGCATGATCATCTGATCCTTTGCAGGCATAGACAAGCTTGCCTGTCTTGGTAAGCCAGATGTCATCTTTGTCCTGGTCAATAGTGGCCTGTAGCTTGGCCACAGTCATGCCATACGAACTGGCAACTACTTCCATACGGTCGGGTCCCAAGGCTCCTGCAATGGCTGTGGGAAGCAAGGAGAGCAGGGGGGGGGGGGGGGGGGGGATAGGGGTGAGAGACTTATAGAGTGATGGGGGGAAGAGGACTCAAGGACTGTAAATTTGGCAAGGAAATAATGTACAATGGCGGTTGGCAAGTCAACGAGATTGTGCGAGAGGATATGTCTAGCAAGTCCTAAGCGTGTCGCAACTGAGGAGGATTGCGCAGCCGAAATGAAAGATGGCTCAAGCCTTCAGTGGTGGCCGAGGTGTGGCCAAAGCGTCAGTTGTCATTTGTCAGTAGCGCAAAGGTCGCTGAAGCACTTGATTTTTTGTCAGAAAGCTGGAAAACAATTAGCATTTAGGAATAAAGCGCGAAGGTGGATAGCGGGAAAGCCCCAGGGGAGGAGGAGTGGGCGAGGCACGGGATGAGGCATGACGGTTTTACCTTCATGACAGGATGGGACCTACCTGGACCAGGGATTCTGCCGGGCAGATCATTGCCGATAAAGGGCTCAGCCTGGGAGACTGCTACAAGCAAGGTGCAAAGACTTAAGTGGATGACCGCCATCATTGATGATGCTCAATGAGCGAAGCCGTTGAAGTCACAGAGATGGGAGTCCACTAGACGAACGGAGAGCAGAATGGTTGGCGGCAAGGAACGGGGCAGGGCGACGAGGACCTGTGACCCCGACTTAGCTGCTTAGGAAAGCTGCTCTTGGTGACAGCAAATTCATTGCAGATGAACGTGCTATTAAGAGCTCGGCCCTAATTTAGGGTTGGTTTTTTTTTTTTTTTTTTTTTCGTAGGACCTGGACTTCGGAGGTTTGAAGTCTACAGGAGGTATACAGTCAGCACCCGGTATCACACTGCACCGGCCGCGGCCGGGCCCTTCAATGCCTCGTCATAGCGTGGCAAATCAGATTCGCTCGCAGCGCGTGGCAGGGGCAGGGGGGGAGCGCATCACTCGGCATCACTCCATTTCAAACCAATTTGAAAATAGCTGGAGGCGCCTCGTTCTCGTTTCCAACAGCGCACCCCCCTCACCTGTTCCTCGCAATGCTGCAGGAGCCTCGTATGTAAGAAGTGCTTCTATTCTGACGGTGCCGCAGAAGCCTCCTTCCCAGCCTTGCCGGCAGCATGGAATGAAGCCTCTCCATTATCGAGGTCTAGGCAGGTCTAGATGCGATATCTTCATCCCGAAGGAGGACACACCAGGCGTGATTAACACCGAGGCAGCCAGGCTGCTATTGCTGCTCCTCAATCAAGATGGTTCCTTCCCCGCACAATAAGTTTTCACCCTCGGCAAATGGAACCCTCGGCAAATGGAATGTATTGGACGCTGCCACCAAGGCCGAGAGGCCATCCCATGTGGGTGCTAGCTTCCAACCTGCTGCTGACTCATTGGAGAAGCTGCACCCGAACGTGAACTTGAAGAATGCAGAGTTCAAATGGGGGGTTTCTTTCTTTTAAATATTGTCCTCTTGTCTGATTGCTTTGGGCTGGCTGCTTTGAACTCAAACATGTATGGGTTGGACTGCTCGGGACTGCATGTGAAAACATGGTCCAAGCCACTCCAAGTAAGCTTAACCAAGAATATTAAAAACTGATACTTTGCAGTTGTGGCCCAGTAGCCATGCTTGGGCAGAAGTGGGCAGACCTTGTCACATGGAGGATATCTGTTCAGTTATACGAAGCATGATCTCATTCATAAGGCTCAATGGCGGGACGGCTGACAGGATCCGTAAAATAACACCTCAAAGCAATGGTTCTCTGAATCCTTGGAATTGGTATGAATTTTGTGTTCGAGTTCATTCTACATGTGTTGGGTGAGATACGGTTGCAGCCACACTGCACCATGCATGCAGCCCCATCGCATCAGTATTCCACCTCTGATTCAAAATGTTACAACTACCACACTGCACCATGCATGCTGCCACACTCCACCATGCATGCAACCTATCTACCACACTGTGATGTGCACACTTGCAGCCACACTGCACCATGCACGCAACCTCCCACACTACGCCATGCATGTGACCACACTGTCCCTTTCACTCACACTACAGGTTTGGATAAGTCTGCTGCTTGCTACAGAGAGCTGCTGGCTACTTTGTCTAAAGAGAACCCGGGCACCCTGATTCTGCAAAATCGGGCAACGACGGGTGCTCTAGCTTCACAGCAGAAAGCGAGTATGTTCGTCATGGTCATTGTTAAATGCATGAGACAGGCTGAGAAAGAGGCTGGAGCAGATAGAGAGAGGCTGAGAGAGCAGGAGGCTGTGAGTAGCTGAGGCAGAGAGAGAAGGGCTGAGAGAGGCTAAGGCTGAGAGAGACAGGCTGAGTTAGACAGATTCTGAGGCCCAGAGGGAGAGACTGAGGCAGACAGAGGGAGGATGAGAGAGGCTTATGCAGAAGGGGGAGGGAGGCTGAGAGAGTATGAGGCAGAGAGAGGGGGCTGATAGTGGCTAAGGCAGAGAGAGAGAGAGAGAGAGAGAGAGAGAGAGAGAGAGAGAGAGAGAGGGAGGCTGGGGCATACAGAGGCTGAGGCAGAGAGGGAGATGATGAGGCATACAGAGGGAGGATGAGGCCCAGGCCAACCCTGCCAGCATGCTCCCCAACTCAAATCAGAACCAAGTGGGTAAGATCCTCAAGGTAGGATTTTCCGATCGACTGCCTACCCCGACCTTTGGAAATTCAATATACCCCACTCAGTGCAGTTTGGGGCATGGACAACAAAGCAAAAGTGTAAGAAATTTAGGTTCAATGATATATACACTTGTTCCTCATGTGCATGTCTGAGATCAAACACGTACATGAACCATGTGCCATTATGGAACAGTGATTTTTTTTCAAATCTGAAAGTGGGTTTCTTCTAGCTTTATGGTTTTAGGCCTCCTCTAGGGACAGCATTTTATTGCTTTCTGCAGCTTTTTATAGCTTTTCAGGGCCATTGAGGGCAAAAAAAAATCATTTTTTTATAGCGATTACTTCGCTAAAACGGGGTCAAAACTAGCGATCACTATATATAGCAGGAAATAAAATCCCTGTTATGGAACCACCCCACCCCACCCAACATACCATCACCTCACATACCAACACCGCACCTCCCCTTCATTTCCCCCACCATTTACAATATCTAGATCAGCTCAAACCTACATGAAGACCTGTCGTGGTGCTTGTACTTCAAGTGGGTGGCGGACGTCCTTGCAGATTTGACCAAGTTCTTGAAATATAGTAGCAGAGGGGAGTATTCCCCATGGAGTCCAGGCCCCATCCGATCGTAACTGACGACTGCATTGCCCTCAAGGAGGGTGTGAGCAGAGCTGTGAACAGCATGGGGTAGGTTTGGTAATGTTGCTCACGTGGCTGGATTGCAAATGCAGCTGGGAGCTTTTGGCTTGGCCTAGTGGCTGGATAATGGAGCTGGCAGGAAGCTGCCATGCCTAGCCCATTTAAGAAACAGTGATTTTGTAGCACCATGTGCTTTGATTGGTAACGAGGGTTCTTTAGTGATTCAGTTTGGATTGGGTTATTGTATCATGGTTTTTCGGCCAACTCTGGGCTGCTCACTATTTTCCCATTCCCAGCCCCCCCCCCCACCCACCCACACACACACACCCACACACACACACACACATGGAAAACCGGGAGCAGTGTGATCATGGAGCACTAAGCAAGTGGATTATACAGTTTAAATACTTGGTCCAGGTCCGTATGATCTAGCATTGAGTGTGCTAAAATCAATCAGAGTTGAGTGTCATTTGATCATGTAGCTCTGGTTATGCTTGCATCATCATCATCATCATCATCATCATCATCATCATCATCATCATCATCATCATCATCACGCGTAGCACGTTCTTGTAGTCACTTAGGCCCTAGGATAAGAGCTTCCAGATCTGGATGAGGGAACCCTATACCAAGCTTGGGCGGGTGGGTGCTGGCACGAATGTGAGTGAGCTGTCGTGTTATTTTTTAGGGTTTACAACTTTTAAATCTGGGGGGAATACAGGATCTGTTTTGTTTTTCTTGGCCACTGTTTTTAATATTAGGTGGGGCTAGCTTGTTGTCTCGTGTGTTGCTCAGTTGTGCCTTACCAGTTCCTGACTGGTGGTGTCATTGTGGTATCATTTTACCAGTGTCCAGGCACAGGAGTTTTATAGAGGTGAGTAACTGGGTTGCACCAGTGCAAGCAAACATGCTGCCCCCCTCAACCTCATGCCTCGTTACAAGGTGTACAATTTATTTGTGTATTTATTTATTTGTTTGTTTGTTTATTTGTTCATTTGTATATTTATTCACTGGGAAGCTGTCCTGGTTTTTCTTTTAGCTTTTCGTACCAGCTTCTAGGCAGCTCCTTGAGCCAGCCTCTGTGCCAAGCCAGATTTCAGTGGTGTGGGACAGCCAGCTTCTAGGCAGCACCTTGAGCAAGCCTCTGTGCTTAGCCAGATTTCAGCAGTTTGGGCAAACTGGTAGTGCACATACCAGTTTCTAGGCAGCTCCTTGAGCCAGCCTCTGTGCCGAACTAGATTTCAGCGGTGTGGGAAAGCTGGTTATGTTAGCTTCTAGGCAGCTCCTTGAGCCAGCCTGTGCCAAGCCAGATTTCAGCGGTGTGGGAAAACTGAGAATGAACTGTTTCATTTTTTTGCCACAAATATTAGCTTCTAGGCAGCTCCCTTTACCCGGCCTTGGGCCCAACCAGAAACATGCTATTGCGCCTGAAAGCTGATATAACAGTCAATCCAATGCAGCTGAAAATTGGGCCTGGCCCAGTGGCTGGCTGATGGAGCTGACTGGAACCTGCCATGAGTGCCCCAAAATTAAACAGTGTGATAATGTGATAATGTCAGCTTCTAGGTGCAATAGGTTGCTTAAGGTTTGGCTGGATAGGCCAGCGACCGCAAAAACTAAGCGCACCCGTAGAGATTCAAACCTTGCACCTTCTTGTTTTGACGAGCTCTACCATTGGGCAATTCGTCCAAACAGGATAGAGGTGGGACCAGAACGTTTGTGGACTATGATTTACTTTCTTGCTTCCTTACACTAACGTTGCATTGCTTGTTGATAATAAAATGAATTAGATTAAAAATTAAATTGCTGTACTCTTGCATTGCTTGATAAGAATAATAAAATAATAATAAATTAAATTAAATCTTAAATTGCTGTACTGTTGCGTTGCTTGATAAGAATAATTAAATCAAAATAAATTAAATTAAATCTTAAATTGCTGTACAGTTGCATTCCTTGATAATAATAATTAAATAATAATACAATAAATTGAATCTTAAATTGCTGTACGGTTACATTGCTTGCTGAATATAATGAAATAATATAAATTTAGGTTAAATCTTAAATTGCTGTACGGTTGCATTGCTTGATGAGAATAATAAAATAGTAATACATTAAATTAAATCTTCAATTGCTGTACGGTTGCATTGCTTGCTGAATATAATTAAATAATAGAAAATTAAATTTAATCTTAAATCGCTGTACTGTTGCATTGCTGGATGAGAATAATTAAACAGTAAAAACGGCTGAAAAAGAGCAGGCATAGTTGATTATTGTACAAGCGCTTGTAACTAGCATGACTTGTTCTGACCTGACCCCTTGTCTCATGTTCTTCAAAATTCGCGCAAGTCCCATGGCCCGAATCTTCGGCTGCAGCTTTGCTATCGAGTCCACCATTGACCGGAATCCGGAGAGGTGCCATTCTGGCGGAAGGAACCGGAGTTAGGGTCTAGTCAGGGTTCGGTGGGCGCAGATTTGGCTGTCTTGTATCGTCCCAATTAAATTGCTGTGGTCTTGCATTGCTTGATGATAATAATTAAATAATCATAAATGTAAATACAAATTAAATTGCTGTACTCTTGCAATGCTTGATGATAAGAATTAAATAGTAATAAATTAAATTACAAATTAAATTGCTATAATCTTGCATTGCTGGATGAGAAAAATTAAATAATAATAAATTGAATTACAAATTAAATTGCTATACTCTTGAATTGCTTGATGAGAATATAATAAATTAGATGATTTGTGTAGCACAGGGTACTACATTTTGTCAAATTGGTCAGTGCATAAAGCGCACATACGTCAAATTGTTCAGCGCTCTGTAGTGCAAAAAGCGCAAAGCTGCACGCTGCGCCCACATAGGGTTGGAAAAACTGTGCGAAACGCGCAGTGGGGCTCAAAAAGCGTGCGCAAAATTGCGCTGCCGCGCGCCCTTTGTAGTACCCTGGTGTAGCACTTACAAACTCAGGGCCTGCATCTTAAAACAATTTGTTGGGGCCCAATTTGCCAGGGCTTGTTTAGCCGCTCTTGATATCGCGGTTTGGCTAGTAACACGTACGAACTCAGGGCTTAATGTGGGTAAGGTATTATAAGGTCTTAAAAACCATTTGTTGGGGCCCAGTTTGCCAGGGCTTGTTTTCGTTTAGCCGCTCTTGATATCGCTTCTGAGTTTGTACGTGCTACTAGCCCAACTGTCTTTAAAACGATTTGTTGGGGCCCAATTTGCCAGGGCTTGCTTTCGTTTTAGCCGCTCCTTATATCGCGGTTGGGCTAGTCGCTTTAGCCTATTTGGCTACCCCTGAACTGTAACATGCACATGCACACCCTTCAAGAGAAGCCATAAAGGTGTGATAGGGGCTACAACTTTGGTTGGGTGGTTGGTGGTGGTTGGTGGTAATGGTTGGTGTGATAGGGGCTACAACTTTTCTTCTGCTTATATCGGTTCAGTGGATGATTTTGATTTTTGCCTCATAGTTTGTAGTTTCCACCTCCACGTTTTCATGCCAAATTTCTGACAATTCTTATATTTGTCTGAGTTCTCGATTCTCAGGCCAAATTGTCAGAATTCTCAGGCCAAATTCTCTAATGCGTGGTTGAAACTACAAACTATGAAGTGTTTTGAAAACCCAAATCCAAATCATCTGCTTAACTGCTATAAAATCCTTGAGTCAGTATTGAATCAGTCCCTACCCCCTTTAAAACAAACTCATCCCGAATCTCCTTCCCTTGCCTTTCTCCACCCTCAATACCCTCCCCTGCCTGTCTCCTCCCGCAATACCTTATTTGGCCTATCTCCCCCAGGGCGCAGTAACAGACGCCATATCAGCTGCTGCCAGTGAATTTGGGACCAGTGAGGCCAACATGGTGGCTCAGCTGAGGCTGTTAGCCACCCTGCTACCGGGCCTACCCCCTTTGTTCGACATCTTCAAGTCCGTAGGTCAAGATAAAGAAATGGTTGAGATTCTGTTACATGACATAGCGTACCTGATCACTCGCGGTCAGCGGCGGGGGAGGGAGTTTGACCTGTCACAGAAATTTTGGTTCCTGATTTCCAAGACCGAGCGTCACTTTCCCTACTGGGTGGATGACGCTAGACGTGTGATGACGCAGAGCTCCCTGTTGCTGAACAGTGCAAAGAGGGCTATAGTAGATTCGAAAGTTTCAGGTGGGTGTCGAGCTTGTGTGTGTGTGTGTGTGTTGGGGTGATTGTGTGATGAGCTGGGTTGGTGTGTTTGGGGGGTATGTGTTCAATGTGTGTGTGCGTTTGTGTGTGTTATTTGGGGCGGGCAGGTGGGTGAGTGGGAGTATGTTGTCTGTGTGGTGTGTTTGTGTCAGATAACCTTGATAGGTTAAACCACCTCTTCATTTTATCCAACTCAGAAATCTCAAGAAACTCAACAAACTCAATAACATCAACAAACTCAACAACAACAACAACAACAACAACAACAACAACCTCTACAACCTCAATAGCTGAAGGAAAATCAACAAAACAGCAAACTGAGCAACCTACAACGTTCCTGACTCCACCTCTCTCACATATGCGGACGAGCAGTACTATGCAGTCAAGGAGTACATATGCAGGCAAGCAGTACATATGTGGGCAAGGAGTACATATGCAGGCAAGCAGTACATATGTGGGCAACAGTACAACTTATACAACGTTCCAGATGCAAACAAACCCAACATCCTCAACAATCTCAATAACCTTAACAACCTCAGCAAATTCATCCAACTTGCAAACCTCAACTATCTCAACTACCTCAACCTCAGGTACGCACAGTGGCCGCATCATTATCTCAACTCTGCAGGTGAGCAGTACAGCGCGTGGAAACAATTTTAACAACCTTAACAACCTCAAAAGCCTTTACAACCTCGACAACCTCAACAACTTCAGAGCCTCTTTAGCGATTACAATGGTCTAGTGGTAGACCAGATTGCTAAGGAACGAAGAGTCGGGGGTTCGACTCCCCCTTCGCTCGCTCTTGGCGTTGCAGGTCGTCGTCAACCGCGATGGTAGCTTGTCCAGTTGAGGTAGGAGACCGCTCCCCACCCGCGTACGACGGGCTCCCTTAACACCACACCCCACCAGGCGTTATCATTATCAACAACTTCAGGGACCTACATGGTAGCCTCGTATTCTGTCACATATGCGGGTGAGCAGTACAACGCATGGCAACAACCTCAACAACCTCAACAATTTCATGGACCCACATGGGGGCCGCATCATTCTCTGTCGCATATGCGGGTGAGCAGTACAACGCACGGCAGCAGCTTCAACATCCTCAACAACATCAACAAAACTCAGCAAACTCAACAATTTTAGGGACCCTCATGGTGGCCGCATCATTGTCTCACATATGCGGGTGAGCAGTACAACGTATGGCAACAGCTTCAACAACCTCAACAACTCAACAACATCAGCAAAGCAACAACATCAACAACGCAATAACCTCAACAACCTTAAGAATTCCAGGGACCCATACAGGACTGGATGCAGTGCCTCACGTATGTGGGGGAGCAGTACAATGTGTACAACGGTCTAGACGCGATCATCGATTAGACTTGGCATCCAACTTCTCCCAGCTTCTGGGACACCTGTACTGCATCCCCTGGGAGGTTGCTGCCCAAAAGATTGTACTCCTGGGATTCTGCCTCAGGGGGGGGCTCATCCCCCTCCTCATCCGGTACCCTAGCCTGTTGGCCCTAGATGTAGAAACCCTACAGCGGCAGGTGGACGTGCCCCCTTCCCTGCCGTCCAAAACCCCAGGGTCTATGACAAACCACCACATTCCCAGGCTAGGGATTGGTACCCATGACACTGATGTGAATGAAAGTGTGTTGTATGAGCTCATTCATGATGATTTCCCTGATGAGTGGTGAGGGTGGTGATAGACCACTGCATTGCAGGGATAGCTATCCTCAAGTTGTTGGTTCCTATGACACGGATATGCATGAAAGTGCGTTGTATGAGCTCATTCACGATGATTTCCCTGATGAGTGGTGAGGGTGGTAAGGGTGGTGATAGGCCACTGCATTGCAGGGATAGCTATCCTTTAGTTGTTGGATCCTATGCCACTGATGTGAATGAAAGTGTGTTGTATGTGCTCATTCCTGCTGATTTCCCTGATGAGTGGTGAGGGTAGTGAGGGTGGTGACAAAGGTAAGATTGATGTACCATATGCTTCAGTTTGTTTTAAACATTTGTATATATATATATATATATATATATATATATATATATATATATATATATATATATATATATATATATATATATATATATATATATATAAAGAAATCATGGTCGTGGTCGCGGTGGTCGTGGTGGTCGTGGTGGTGTCATCATCGCGTGCCCACGTGCCATGGGCGTGCGAAGTGTAACTGACTTGCAACCGACTTTTCGTTCACCCAACTAGCAACTCCCCGCCTAGCGGAATTTTCAAATACCAAAACTGCAGATTCGCTAAGCTAAGCGCACGCGCTCATAGCATATCCACAACTGCCTCCGATACTATGACGGCAAGACATTTAGAATCAGAAGATCCCCTCCTCGGAGGTCACCAGCCGACCCTCATATGGCTTGGCATGGCGCTCGGAATAATAGCTTTCAGTATTTTTTTGTTTTTGGCTTCCGCCCTCTCCACTCCATTCCTTTGCCACCTGTCGCTCCGATAGCCGACACTCTCCGCCAATTTGGTGTCTGTTGACCAGTGCATGGGGGGCAGAGGACACCTGGATAGTTTATTTGGCCTTTCTGGGGCCTCCTTTCTCTTTGTGCTCTGGTCTTGTGCTTTTTTAAACTTGAACTTGGTTTCATAGGTCCAGCCAGAAATTTGGCTGCTTGCCGTCTTCGTCAGTAAAAAAGCATTATTATTAAATAAGTGCTTAGTTTCTTTGTGCTCCCTCTCCAGTCTTACTTCTTGCTTGTTACTATTGGCGATGTGGGGCTTAGGTCTCCTGTGCCTTCTGGCAGTTTTGTGTTGGGCTGTAAATTACTTCTCTTAGCTAGCAAGTTTGATTTGGGCTGTATTTTTCTGAGTCCCCATCCCATGTGTATAATTAAATGATCACTGTAGCACAAACTCAGGGCCCCCGTCAGTAAAACGATTGTTTGGGGTTCAGTTCATCAGTGCTTTTTCTTTTGAAGCCCTTCCTACTACGGTTGGGCAAGTGGTTTTAACACCGGCTCCACCCCCTCACCTTGTTGCGCTCGGACAGCCAGTGAGCAGGTAACTATCCTATCCCCAAGCACTTCCTGTTCCAACACCAATTGCGGCGCGTTTCTGGTGACAGCGCACCATCCTGTAAGGGTGTGTTTCCAGTGGGGTTTTCGGTCACCGTTGAAGTTCCGCTGAAGTCCAGGTGGCGTTGTACAACCTGTGAGCCGGCAAATCAATGTGATGACGTGGCGGTGCACGACCTATGAGCTGGCACGTCGGTCGCTCCTTTGGATGGCCGACGGCGCGCCCTGATATCCGTGGATGGGCCTGAATGGATCGTCGGTTGTTCGTACTTCTCGACCCATCCAGACCCATCCACGGCCTATGGAAACGAGCGTTTCCCATTGTTGCCCACGTACCCCCCCCCCCCCCCCCCCCCCCCCACACACACACACGTACCCCAGGCTGTGAGTATTGCTAGCCAGCGATATCATCATCGGTGCGTAATATCAGGTGCGGCCACTGCATAATCGTCATTGTTATCTCCAATATTTGATAGTTCCCCAGAAGCAAATTCTTATCAATTTATTTTTGTCTATAGTGCTATGCATACCCACTCCATCTCCCTCGTCCCGCTGCTGTATCCGACCGCCTAGACCTCGCACGTGTAAGGTACGTTTTGCGTCTGCCGCACCGATCGCTTGCTTGCACGAATGAAGCATGGCAATTGATGATACTCCCCATGCCAACTAATGTTACATATTGTCCGACATTTCCGCGCCCCCGCCCAGCGACTCTCCGAGCCCCGCGCCCCCGCCCCTGGTGCCTACTTTCTATCTGTCTAGTCCTCGTGTGCTCACCAACTTCACCCCCCTCATCCGCGAAGTGCCTCGCCTCTACTCGCGTGGGACGTGCGTGGTCACCCTCGCCACGCTGATCTATCCGGCCTCCTCGAGCTCGCGTTAGGTAGACTTGGCTGGCTCCCCCCCCCCCCCCCCCCCCCCCCCCCTCCTCCTCCTCCTCCTCCTCCTCCTCCTCCTCCTCAGCGTCATCCCATTGGTTGAAGACCACATGCAAATAATATCCCACTCACATGCTGTCTAATGCCCTTCCCATGTTTGTCCTTGAACACTCATGCAGGGACCTCAAACAATTTGGAGTTGTCTGATGATGCAGGCGACAGCTTTGCTTCTCATCTTTGTATGTGAGTATTGCTACTCATGATTCTACTTAAACCCTCATCATATGGATATATCCAGAGCCTCTGGTGTGCCATATATATACAATAAGAGCCGTACACTCAGGCCCCCCACTATCCAGGGGGTGGTGGTGGTGGGTGGCAGGGTGGGCGGTGGGTGGATAGGGGGGGGGGTTCTTCCACCTATCCCAAAGGGGAAGACTAGTAAACAAGGAATCTTTTTTGTTCAAGGATGCGGTTGAACTCCTTATTTTGGACGCTCTTCTCCTGGAATTGAATGTGGTGGTTAGTGTCTTGAGCAGTAGCCCAGTTCAGCTAGATAGGCCTTCCTTCATTTGGATACATCATCATTTGTTTTCCTTCGTTTGCTTGTTGTTTGTTATTTGTTGTTTGTTGTCTGTTGATTTTTGTTTGTTGATAGTTGATTGTTCTTTGTCGTTTGTCGTTTGTTGTTTGTTGTTTGTTGTTTGTTGTTTGTTGTTTGTTGTCTGTCGTTTATGGTTAGTGGTTCCTGGTTTGTCGCTTGTCGCTTGTTGTTCTTGTCATTGTTCCCAAACCGTGTTTGTTTTCCACTCACCCTTCTCCTCTTTGCACATGTTGGATGCAGGCGCTGTGATTGCGTCCGCAAGAGTCATGGAAGCGCCCACCACAGTACTGGCTGAAGCTCAGGTATGAGTCAGGGACGGGCCCACCAATATACTGCCTGAAGCGCAGGTAGTGTTCTCGTGGGGGGCAGTCGTCGTTGGCATTATTTATTTGTGGCTTCAATAACATCTGCATTTTTGGATTTTGATTTTTGCTTGTTTCAGTCCAGGGGGTAGCCAAATAGGGGCTTACGAGGACTTTCCCAACCTTGCAATTAGGACGGGCTATTAGGAAAAAACACTGATGAATTGGACCCCAAACAATCATTTGACAGGGGCCCTAAGCTCGTGCTACAGTGGTATTTTTATTTGGCGATTCTCATCGCATTGTTCTATAATTTCCATCGTTCAAAGGATTCATGATTCATGGCCAGCTTGATTCTCAAGTTTTGGAACCAACTCGTGTTCTTAAACAATATAGGCACAATACTTGATGTGAAAAACACATACTTGTGCATGTTGATTAATGTGGCATTGCATATGTTTTGGGAATGTCTTGTGCAATGACACCATGCTGGGTATGTGGCACAGCATGGGACACAGCATGGAACACAACAGTGACACAGCTTGTAACACAACAGTGTATGTGGCACAACAGTGACACAGCTTGTGGCACAACAGTGTATGTGGCACAGCATGTGACACAGCTATGCAACAACAATGTATGTGGAACAGCATGTGACACAGCATGTGGCACAACAGTGAAACAGCATGTGACACAGCATGTGACAACAGTGTATGTGGCACAGCATGTGACACAACAGTGTACTTGTCAGCATGTGACACAACAGTGTATGTGGCACAGCGTGTGACACAGCTTGTGACAGAACAGTATATGTGGCACAGGATGTGACACAGCGTGTGACACAACAGTGACACAGCTTGTGACACAACAGTGTATGTGACACAGCATGTGACACAACAGTGTATTTGGCACAGCATGTTACACAACAGTGTATGTGGCACAGCATGGGACACAACAGTGTATTTGGCACAGCATGTTACACAACAGTGTATGTGGCACAGCATGGGACACAACAGTGTATTTGGCACAGCATGTTACACAACAGTGTATGTGGCACAGCATGGGACACAACAGTGAATTTGGCACAGCATGTTACACAACAGTGTATGTGGCACAGCATGGGACACAACAGTGTATGTGGCACAGCATGGGACAAAGCATGTGACATAGCATGGGACACAACAGTGTATGTGGCACAGCATGTGACACATCATTGGACTCAACAGTGTATGGGGCACATCGTTTATAGGCATGTCCATGAGGATACCGACTTAACCGTATGGAATGTGGAATTCTGCGATTCCACATTCAGAACCTTTATGAATGGAAATGGCACTAAGTATTTTTGGAGCAACCTAGCCGACTATCTTTCTACTTGTAGAAGAGCAAGACAGAAAGCCCTGGACTGCTTAGTGGCACCGTAATTTAGTATCCCTTTTTTTCTTCTTGTGACTTCTCATTTGTTAGCTTCTTACCTCCGCCACTGGAAGTGGTTGAGATCTGGGTCCTGCTCTAGGGGGTTTAATACCTACGCCACCAAAACGGTGGTTGGGAGTTTGGTTTGTTTGTCCTCGACACACCCCTGATGTAATGGGGTTTTTTGCTTTGTGGGTGCTTTTTCTTTTTGTTTAAAGCACTGAGTCTCATACACCCTCGCGGTGTCAAGTAGACTTTAACATGTAATGTAATGTAATGTAATGTAATGTAATGTAATGTAATGTAATGTAATGTAATGTAATGTAATGTAATGTAATGTAATGTAATGTAATGTAATGTAATGTAATGTAATGTAATGTAATGTAATGTAATGTAATGTAATGTATGTAATGTAATGTAATGTAATGTAATGTAATGTAATGTAATGTAATGTAATGTAATGTAATGTAATGTAAGTAATGTAATGTAATGTAATGTAATGTAATGTAATGTAATGTAATGTAATGTAATGTGAAACAGCATGTGACAAAGTATGTGACACATCATGTGACACAACAGTGTATATGGCACAGCGTGTGACACTGCATGTGACAAAGCATGTGACGCAGCATGTGACACAACAGTGTATATGGCACAGCATGTGACACAGCATGGGACACAACAGTGTATGTGGAACAGCATCTGACACATCATTGGACACAGCAGTTTATGTGGCACAGCATGTGATACAGCATGTGATACAGCATGGGACACAGCATGGGACACAACAGTGTATGTGGCACAGCATGTGACAAAGCATGTGACACAGCATGGGACACAACAGTGTATGTGGCACAGCATGTGACAAAGCATGTGACACAGCATGGGACACAACAGTGTATGTGTCACAGCATGTGACACATCATGTGATAAAGCATGTGACACAGCATGTGACAAAGCATGTGGCACAGCATGAGCACAACAGTGTATTTGGCACAGCATGTGACACAGCACGTGACAAAGCATGTGACACAGTATGGGACACAACAGTGTATGTGGCACAGCATGGGAAATAACAGTGTATGTGACACAGCATGTGATACAGCATGATACACAACAGTGCATGTGGCAAAGCATGTGATACAGCATGTGACACAGCATGTGACACAACAGTGTGTGTGGGACAGCATGTGACACAGCATGTGACACAACAGTGTATGTGGGACAGCATGTAATACAGCATGTGACACAACAGTTTATGTGGCACAGCATGTGACACAGCATGGGACACAACATTATATGTGGCACAGCATGTGACAAAGCATGTGGTTCAGCATGGGACACAACAGTGTATGTGGGACAGCATGTGACAAAGCATGGTGCACAACAGTGTATGTGGCACAGCATGTGACACAGCATGGGACACAACAGTGTATGTGGCACAGCATGTGACACAGCATGGGACAAAACAGTGTATGTGGTTCAGTATGTGACACAGCATGTGACACAACAGTGTATGTGGCACATCATGTGACACATCATGTGACAAAGCATGGGACACATCATGGGACACACCAGTGTATGTGGAACAGCATGTGACACAGCATGGGACACAACAGTGTATGGGGCACATCATGTGACACATCATGTGACAAAGCATGGGACACAGCAGTGCATGTAGCACAGCATGTGACAAAGCATGGTGCACAACAGTATATTTGGCACAGCATGTGACACAGCATTGGACAAAACAGTGTATGTGGTTCAGTATGTGACACAGCATGTGACACAACAGTGTATGTGGCACATCATGTGACACATCATGTGAGAAAACATGGGACACAGCATGGGACACACCAGTGTATGTAGCACAGCATGTGAAACAGCATGTGACACAGCATGTAACAAAGCATGTGAAACATCATGGGGCACAGCAGTGTGTGTAGCACAGCATGTGACACAGCATGTAACAAAGCATGTGAAACATCATGTGACACAACAGTGTATGTAGCACAGCATGTGACACAGCATGTGACAAAGCATGTGACAAATCATGGGACATAACAGTGTATTTGGCACAGCATGGTACACAGCATGTTACACATCATGTGACACAACAGTATATGTGGCACAGCATGTGACACATCATATGCCTCATCATGTGACACACCAGTGTATGTGGCACAGCATGTAACAAAGCATGTGAAACATCATGTGACACAACAGTGTATGTGGCACAGCATGTGACACAGCATGTGACACAGCATGAGACATAACAGTGTATGTGGGACAGCATGTGACACAGCATGTGACACATCATGAGACACAACAGTGTATGTAGCACAGCATGTGACACTGCATGTGACAAAGCATGTGACACATCATGGGAAACAACTGTAGTGTATGTAGCACAGCATGTGACACAAGAGCGTATGTGGTTCAGCATGTGATACATCATGGGACACAGCAGTTTATGTGGCACAGCATGTGACACAGCATGTGACAAAGCATGTGAAACATCATGGGACACAGCAGTGTATGTAGCACAGCATGTGACAAAGCATGGGACACGACAGTGTATGTAGCACAGCATGTGACACAGCATGTGACACATCATGTGACACATCATGTGACACAACAGTGTATGTGGCACAGCATGTGACACAGCATGTGAAACATCATGGGACACAACAGTGTATGTAGCACAGCATGTGCCAGAGCATGTGACACAACATGGGACACAACAGTGTATGTAGCACAGCATGTGACACAGCATGTGAAACATCATGGGACACAACAGTGTATGTGGCACAGCATGTGACAAAGCATGTGACACAGCATGGGACACGACAGTGTATGTAGCACAGCATGTGACACAGCATGTGAAACATCATGGTTCACAACACTGTATTTGGGACGGCTTGACCCACCTGCATACAGTCGCACCTCTTCTCCAAACAATCCTGATTTGTTGATAAACTTCCTCCTTAGTACCATCGTAGCTCACTGTTGACCTCATACCCCTATGCAGACCACATCTTCACTTCATCTTCTTGATGAGGATGGTGGCTCTCGCTACCTGCTGCAACAAGATAGCTCTGCTACTCAAGGAACAGGTACGGTCACTATAACAGATATAACAGAAATAAACCACCCTATAATACATATAGCTCTGCTACTCAAGGAACAGGTACGGTCACTATAACAGATATAACAGATAAAAACGACCCTATAGCAGATATAGCTCTGCTACTGAAGGAACAGGTATGGTCTCTAAATCAGGTGTTGGTCTTGGTGTGGACAATGATGATACCGAGTTAGGAGATGAACCAGTATCCCAAACCAATAGTACAGCCCCCAACCAAACCATTCAACCAAGGTGTAGCATGGACACAGCTCCCCCCAATCGGGGGGGGCCCTACTCCAGCTATGTGTAGTAACTGGTCTTATCATCCTTAACGGTAGAACAGAAGGTGATATGCAAGGTGCACATACCGTCTTTGCAGATGGCATGGACAAGAAATCTGTCATTGATTATGCGCTAGCCACCCCTAGTCTTCTCAACACCCCAGGAGTCAAGTTTAGTGTGACTCCCAAGCATGACTGCCCTCTCAGGCCCGGGGGTAAAAAGTTTGACCACATGCCTATCACACTCCACATACCAGATGCTGCCCTTAGGCCTTCTCAAGGTACTATTAGTACACCTGCTGGCGGTAAACCTTCGCCCAAACTGAAATGGAAAAACAACTATGTCCAGATTTATGCACACACAATTAAGCGTGACCCAGACGTTAACCGATTTCTTGACAATGCACTCCATAGCTCATCTATGGAAGATTCAGAGAAGGGGATTGCTAGTGCTATTGAACTAGCCATAAGCAAATGCACACCATGTCACAAACCTGTAGCTAAGCGTAAGCACGGGCCCGTGAACGCATGGTATGATGATGAATGCAATCGTGCTAGACAGGCAGCAAGCCAAGCAGAACATCAACATGGCTCTAGCTCTGACTTGGCTGGTTCTATGCACAAGGAGTACAAGAGGATTCTCAGAAGAAAGAAGAGGAAGTGGGTAGAAACACGCATGGAGAACCTTCATACGAATCTTCGGCATTATCCGAAAAGTTTTTGGAAAGATGTGCGTGAGCCTAACAAGGCTACTACGGCAGATATCACAATGCATAATTGGACTGATTATTTTGCAGACCTCTTTGATGTGCAAGTAGGTATTGATCCAAGTCTGGATGCTAGGGACTTTGTCCCTCAAGCTGATGGACCTCAGATAGAGGCCGCACCAGCGTGGTTATGTCAAGACTTTACCACCCAGGAGGTGTTTTCTGTTCTCCAATCCCTACGGAAAAAATCCTCCCCCGGGGTAGATGGTATCCCTGCAGAATGGTACAGATTTGCTTCCCATGAGGCCAACTCCCGATTTGTACAAGCTATGACTAACCTGTTTAATCTCATCTGGAAGACCTCTTACCCTAGCCAATGGGCTGCAGCTGCCTTGGTACCCGTACCCAAATCCAAAGGCAGTGTGTATGACAAGGACAACTATCGAGGTCTTGCGGTGAGCAACTCCATAGGAAAGATCTTCTCCCTTTGCATGCTACGTAGACTAGATGATTGGTCAGAAGAATTCAACCTCAGAGCCGCTGGCCAATATGGATTTAGAAGTGGTAGGGGTACTGCGGATGCATCATTCATTCTTAACCATATTGTAGATAAATATAGAGAGAAGAAAAAACCACTCTTTGTGGCTTTTGTTGATTTCAAGAAGGCTTATGATTGGGTCAACAGAGACTTGCTATGGGATTGCTTAGCAAGGCTAGGAGTCAAGGACCCCTATCTCAGTATTCTTAAGTCCATGTATAATCATGTTGTTTTCCAAGTTCGCCTACATGGGGACATTGGATCCTCCTTTCCATCCCTTGTAGGAGTTAGACAAGGAGACCCCCTATCCCCACTCCTATTCAGTCTGTTCATTGATAGAATTAAATCGTTCCTCCAATCCAAGCTCCCAAATGTAGGGGCTGAGCTTAGGGGAAAGATTCTGCAACTGTAACTTAATGCTGATGACCTAGCTATAATGGCAGAATCCCCGGCAGCGATGCTTGACTGCCTGAGAGATTTCTGCGAGGCTACTAAGATGGCTGTGAATATAAAGAAAACTGAGATTGTCGTTTTCAACAAGCAATTCTGTGATGAGGCCCGCATGGATCCTGATTACAAATTTGTCTATGATGGAGCACAACTTTCTACAAAGTTATCTTTTATCTACCTGGGATCCCTATTTGTGGATGGTGACTCAAGGAATCGTGCAAAAGCTGCTTTTTCTAGGATGCTCACTAAGGCCCAAAAGGCACACCACATGCTCCGTAGGCGATGCCATACTATGGAGGTATAAAATATTGATATTCTCACCCACCTGTTTGATTCTCTTGTACAACCTATCCTGAATTTTGGCTGTGAGGTGTGGGATCCTTCTATTCTGAACAACACACTTTTCTCAAATGACCATGCTTGTGAGAAATGGCATAGAGGTATACTTAAACAAATGTTGGGTGTTTGCCAATCTACTACATCTAATATTATCATGGAAGAGCTGGGTAGAACCCCGTTGTGTTTTGCTTGGCTTAAACAAGCTTTGCGCTTCTGGAACAAGACCATACATAAAGAACCTGAGGACCTCATCATTAGAATGGCTCTCGAGGAATCTTTTGATTCCAACACTGGCTGGGTTCATGACTTACGTTGTGCTCTCCACAAGCTAGGATCCAGTAAAAACCTCAACATTTTGGAGGCTGTCAATGTCGAAGGTATTATGTCTGAAGTTTTTGAGTCATGGAGGTTTAAGTACCCAAGTGACACCAATGCAGTTAGAGACATCCCTGATGAGAGAAGGGTTGGCTTTAAACGCCTCCGATACCAAAAATGGTTCCCAGTCAACAGCAATGATGAGAATGGCTTGATTCCCTCAACATCCGCCTTACATAAGCAGGATCAGATTCGTTCTATAGCACAGTTTAGAATGGGTTCCCATTGGCTGAACACAGAAAGAATGAGGGTGGTGGATAGAGCACACATCCCTCGTTCAATGAAACACTGTGTGGGTTCCAAAAACCTGAGGATGAAATGTGTGGGTTCCAAAAACCTGAGGATGAAATGCATATGTTTGAGTGCCCTTTTTATAATGATATTCGCCTACGCTACCAGAAGCTGTTTACAGATATTTATAGGCATGTCCATGAGGATACCGACTTGACCGTATGGAATGTGGAATTCTGCGATTCCACATTCAGAACCTTTATATATGGAAATGGCACTACGTCTTTTTTGAGCAACCTAGCCGACTATCTTTCTACTTGTAGAAGAGCAAGACAGGAAGCCCTGGACTGCTTAGTGGCACCGTAATTTATTATCCCTTTTTTTCTTCTTGTGACTTCTCATTTGTTAGCTTCTTACCTCCGCCACTGTAAGTGGATGAGATCTGGGTCCTGCTCTAGGTGGTTTAATACCTACGCCATCAAAACGGTGGTTGGGAGTTTGGTTTGTTTGTCCTCGACACACCCCTGGTGTAATGGGTTTTTTTGCTTTGTGGGTGCTTTTTCTTTTTGTTTAAAGCACAGAGTCTCATACACCCTCGCGGTGTCAAGTAGACTTTAACATGTGATGTAATGTAAACTACCATATACCAGATATATCTATGCTACTCAAGGAACAGGTACGGTCACTATAACTGATATAGTGAAATAACATTCATAAACTACCATATACCAGATATAACTGTGCTACTCAAGGAACATGTACGGTCACTATAACAGATATAACAGATATAGCGGATATGAGCCACCCTATAACAGATATAGCTCTATCTG
Organism: Chlamydomonas sp. ICE-L; assembly: GCA_013435795.1. Lineage (NCBI taxonomy): Eukaryota > Viridiplantae > Chlorophyta > Chlorophyceae > Chlamydomonadales > Chlamydomonadaceae > Chlamydomonas > Chlamydomonas sp. ICE-L. Next base: position 6,466,872 of record JACBWV010000099.1, on the reverse strand, counting down.
CTACTCAAGGAACATGTACGGTCACATTATACCACAAGCAGGCATTGTGCGCTCATGCAACTAATTGCTGCATAAGCTTGTATACACATTTTGTCCACGCTTTGAACCTTGCTTCCCCCCTTTCCCCCTCCCCACCCTCCCCCCTCCTTATAATCCTTACCCCTTCCCTCTCCCTTCTTTTCCTGTCTGAAGATGTATGTGTGCTAAACTAATTTCGCTCAACAATTATAAAACTCTGAACTTCAAAACATTATTTCTTGCAACATTTGCAGGAGGTGTCTTCACTGCTGTCAATGGCTCTTGCCCAATAATTGAGCATGGGAACTGCATTACCAGTTGGAATTGGCCAAACAAGTCCACAGGATATGTATTTTGTGTTTTCGAGCTGCACTTGTTGTGTAACACAACAAGTACCACTCTGCAGAGTATCTCCTGGGATGTCAACCCTTATTCTGATACACTATACCTTGGCAACACCTCTTTCCCTATCCGCTACGACTCCACCAAAGCCCCATATGGAGTCAGACTGACTGATGGAGACCTGCTCACATGGACATCATATGGCTATGGAGATAAGAGTGGTTTTAAACTCTGTCTCAATCTTCCCGGAGCTCCTTGGCCCCCCACCCCACCTCCTTTGCCCCCCACCCCCCCTTCCGAACCTTCTAGACCTCCCCCCCCTCCCAGCCCTCCATCCCCGCCATGTAAGTCAGTTTGGTGCAAGGTAGTACTAGTATTTGTTGATGACCACCATTGGTTGCAAACGGCTGAAACTACATAGTGACACACACATTTGAAACTGATACATGCTTTTGTTTGCTCCTTGCCGCAGCATACCGCTATCCGCCACCACCTCCGCCCCCTCCATCCCCTATTAATTTAATTTTGAGATATAGGGTGTTGCATTTTTGTGGTTGATAGAAGGTGTTGCAAATTTTGAGATAGAGGGTGCTGCAATTTATAACTTGTCCAGGTCTAGCATTGGTTGCATACATTTCCCCCATAATTCCAATTAGTTTTGCATTCTTACCCCTTCCCATCAAATCCTTCCCTTCCCCTCTTCCGGTTTAGTCTAGTCCAGTCCAAACCAGCCTAGCTCATTCCGATCCAATATAATTCCTTTTATTTTTTACATCATGCCTCGCAGTGCTTAATATGTGCGATGGAGGAGTCTCCTGCAAAGCACCCAATGTATGCGCCATCTATGATGGAAACATTGCTTGCTGCCCACCCGACTTTCCCATCTGGTGCGGCGGTGGAACCTGCTATGGGAGCAACTATGTGTGCCAAGTGCGTCTCCCCCCTTCAGGTGAGGTCAGAAGCTGTGAACAGGGTGGATGAGTTTGTATGAGCCCACTAGCCCCCATGCAGTGTCCACTAACCTCAGTACTGCCACTCTTCTTCCCTCTTCCCCCTTCCCCCTTCCCCCTTCCCCCTTCCCCCTTTCCCCCTGACCCCTTTCCTCTTTCCCCTTTCCTCTTTCCCTTCCCTTACCCCTTACCCCTGACCCCTTACCCCTTACCCCTTACCCCTTCCTCCTTCCTCCTTCCTCCTTCCTCCTTCCTCCTTCCTCCTTCCTCCTTCCTCCTTCTCCCTTCCCCCTTCCCCCTTCCCCTTTCCCCTTTCCCCCTTCCCCCTAAAGAAGACCAATCACAGCCCATCTCATTAAAATCCAATACGATTCAGTATATTTAAATCCAATTCAATCGTGCCTTGTAGCGCTTGTCACCTTCAATGTGTCTGACTATGCTGGACTTCTAGAGGCTGCAAAGATGACATCGGACATGTGGAGTGGTGCCGACAATGAGTCAGCAGTCCTCATCCACATTACTGCATCTGCTATCGTTGTTCCAACAAATCGAGCAGGTCAAGCTGCAGTCTTCAATTGGACTGTTCCAAAACAGGACACATCTCCAGATGCTTGGCGTTTGGAAATCCGTGGCAAGGGCTCTGGATTCACAGTCATTGATTGCGCCCATAGTGCCTCCAATGTATTGAGAATGCTGTCAGTTGGCCACATTGTCGTCACAGGGATAACGTTCACGAATTGTATGGGAACTCCCCTTGTGTTTGAATTGAATAACCGTGTTGCTACCTCTAATATTGACACTACCAACTTCACTACCGATATTAGCACCGTCAACATCTCAGACTGCATCTTCTCTCACAATGAGGTGGATACATCTGCTCCGTTTCTCAGTCCTGGTATAGCAGCCATCAATATCCACAGCATGGTCATCACCAACAGCAGCTTTGAGTCAAATGTCTGTCGTCAATCCGGAAACAACTCCCAAGTTGTAGGCTGCTCGAGTGCCATTATGCTGCGCAATATCCGCACGGTTTCTGTCTTAGACTGCAGCTTCTACAACAACACTCATAGTGGACCTGATTCTGGAGTGCTCCGGATCAACTCGACCCAAGGTCTAGCCTTGGTGCAAGGTTCTACATTGGATAGCAACAGATGCTCCAACGACATATCCTACAGCAATGTGGACAACAACACTGATGTGGAATTCATGGAATGGTGTGTGCCTGTACTAAATGAGTAGATAATGTAATTCCAACCACTTTTCTTTCTAGAATAAAGCTAAACAACAAATCAGGACCAGGATGTCTGTCCAAGGTTTTCTTGGTTGGACATACATACAGACATGCAAATGAATGGATTACAGGCAGATGTATGTGTCATATAAACGTGTTAATGTTAAACATTGAAAGCGATGGAGAGTAAGCACACACATCACCTATTTTTGTTATGTTGAGCCCATGCCAGTCAGTGTACTGCTCCATGTTTGTGCTCATGCGTATGTCAATCAGTGTACTGCTTTGTGTTTATGCTCATGCGTATATCAATAAGTGTAATGTTTCATGTTTGTGCTCATGCATATGTCAATAAGTGGACTGCTTCTTTTACATGCTCATGCGTATGTTAATCTGTGTACTGCTTCATTTATGTGCTCATGCGCTTATCAATAAGTGTAATGCTTATTGTATGTGCTCATGCGCATATCAATTAGTGTAATGCTTAGTGTATGTGCTCATGCGTATGTCAGTCAGTGTACTGCTTCATGTTTGAGCTCATGCACATGCCAATCAGTGTACTGCTTTATGTTTGTACTTATGCACACGTCAATCAGTGTACTGCTCCATGTTATCATATATGTGATCATGAACATATCAATTAGTGTACTGCTTTATGTCATCTTCATATTTGCCATATATGCACATGTATTTCAACTTGTATTTCAACTTGTATTTCAACTTGTATTTCAACTTGTATTTCAACTTGTATTTCAACTCGTATTTCACCTTATATTTCACCTTGTATTTCAACTTGTATTTCAATTTGTGTTTCAACTTGCATTTCAATTTGTGTTTCAACTTGTATTTCAAATTGTATTTATGTGTGGATCAGGAATTATGACCATGATGTATGCCATGGCGATTTATCTATTTGATTTTTGGCGGCGCCCCCCCCTTCTGGGAGGCGGGAGCCCCCAGTGTTACCCATTTGTCCGTTCGTCTATCCGTTTGACTGTGATGAAGCCCGGCACGTCAGCCAACGGTCTCGTAACTAACTCGCTTCCGTTGCCACCTGTCGCACCCTCGCGATCACTCTCTGCCATTTTTTAGCGTCGCAGGCGACGTTGCATCGAACTTGTTCTAGTAGGGAGAGGTGCCAAATATGATGTGGGAGCTGACGTTGGGGAATATGCATGAGGCATTTATTCTCTACACCAAGAATCATTCACTTAGCCGATTGGTACTTGGCATGCCACCCATCCCTCAACCGCCCAACCACCCACATGCAGTCAACGTACATCTGGAGGTGTGTGGATTAGGAATTATGGATATGATGACATGGCGATAATTCATGACATGCCATGACGATTTTTCTATTTGATTTTTCATCAAGCATCATTTACTTAGCTGATTGGTACTTGGCATGCCACCCATCCCTTGACCGCCCCCCCCCCCACCCCCCACCCCCCACCCCCACATGCAGTCAAAGTACATCTGGAGGTGTCCATGCTATCAGAGTTTTCAACTTGACAGTGTCCAGTTCTGCATTTATCAACAACCGTGTGGATGGTTCAGGGTGCGTGCGTTCATTTTTTTTCTTGTTGTGCCTATTTATTGTCAGTAAACTTGTTGTTCCATGACAAGCAAATAAGCACTATGTGCTTTTTGTTGCTTTTCCTTGGTCCTTGGAACCCCCTCTGCATTTATACCCAACTAGCTTTTTCTTTGACAGGATCCATTATGATTTTACCTTAGACCACTTGTACATAAAGCCATTATATACAACAAAATATATGTGATGCTCTTCTTTACTAAGGACTTTGTTTTCAAGATGATCAAAGTCATTGTGGCTGAAAATATAGTTACAATTGTGAGGATAAGAAACAAATAGGTCATACCATGCCTAAAAAACCTGGGGAGGGCTAACCCCCCCCCCCACACACACACACCTTAAATAGAAATAACCCTTTTTTGAAAAACTTAGATATGGATTCTGGGGGTTAACAGTATGGCGCACATAATGGCATCCTCGGAATTCCCACATATGGATTGTGTGATAGTTATATTTTTTGCGTAGAACGTGGTAGAATGGCGGCTTTTTTGTGTTGTCGCACGGTGGAGGGTCGGGGCTGTGATTGGGTGGGTCGGGTTGGGTTGGGGGTATTGGGGTGGGGGGCTGGGGACATACCCCCCCACCCCCACCCCCATACCCACTCACCCACCCATACTCACCCATATTACCCACCCATTCACCCACCCACATTATCAACACATGCCCAGCCATTCACCCGCTCATACTCTAAACTGGGCTGGGTTTTGTGTGTGTGTGTGTGTGTGTGTGTAGGGGGGGGGGGGGGGGGAAATACTTATTGCACGAGGTCCAAAGTGGTGCCAATAGACTACGCTTACCAAGGCCTACTTATGGGGTGGTCTCAGAATGACTTTTGGAGGTCTGAGTAAAAAGTTTGCAAAAAACAAAATGAGGAGGGCTGACCCCCCCCCCCCCCCCCCCCCCCCCCCCCACACACACACACACTAAATGAGGTGCTCAAAATGACCTGAAAAGTAACTTTAAATATTGGCATGATACAAGCGATTACAGCCCTGCTCTCAGAAAAAATCGATCGGCATGACTGAATATTTTTTACAATTGGCAAATAATGCAATTTTATACCTTAGTGTTCGCATTAAGTAACTTTCTAATTTCAATTATATCTTCGTGAAAATATAACGCAACGTATATTACCAACCCAAAGGATCGTGAATCGAGTAGCAGCCAAGACAGTAGGGCTTAGGATGAATGTAGGGCTTACAAACAAGCCCAGGTGCCCGTGGATACAAAAAGCAGCTCGAAGGAATTCGTGACATTCCATATTTCATGCTCTCGCCCAATGATCAACCCCCAGAGGGTAGTTTGACAAGTCCGCCTTTGTTAGATCCACACCACCATAATCAACGGACCTTGTGAGGTTTTGTTTCTCGACTTTCCCACGGGCAAACCACAGTTGTTCAAAATCAGCTGAAGTCCAGGAGGCAGTCGCAAACGATTCGAACATTGCTAGAATCTAGTGCAAGTTTTTGGGCGGAGCCCCCTCTTCAGGGGGGCGGTGTATACATCCATATATATGAACAAATATTGGCGTAGGTCACGAGCATGGTGGTGTAGACATCTAGGCGCTGTGTGTGCGGTAATGTACTGCCGACTTGGAAAGGAATTTTTTGTTCAAATCCCATCTGTCATCCTCACACCCATTCCCTATGTAATGATAACGCCTGGTGGGGTGAGGTGTAAAGGGAACCCGTCGTACGCGGGTAGGGAGCGGTCTTCTACCTCAACTGGACAAGCTACCATCGCGGTTGACAACGACCTGCAATGCCGAGAGCGACCGAAGGGGGAATCGAACCCCCGACTCTTCATCCTCAAAGTGATTTGGTCTACCACTAGACCAATGTGTATCACTGAAAGGGGCTCATCCTCGCACCCATTCCCTAAGTACTTAGAAGCCACACAGTTCCAGAATCATGAAGGCCCCAAAGAGGGTGTTAGGTCCAGGACTGGCTTGAAGAACCACATAGCAGCATGCACCACCCTGTCTTCCAAGCTGAGCTCCTAGCATGCATGAAGCACATGGCATCAAGTTCAATTCTAGCTCAACTTCAATTTAAGTTCAATTCTATTCAATTCAATGTAGAAGTTAAATTGAATTCATTCTAGTCCAAAGTACAAGCTCAATACAAGTCAAGTCAAGTCAATTCACACATAGCAAATACATTTATTAACCATGTGCCTACATGTGCCCTAAATATATCAGCCACCCCAAAACAGGCGTGGCCAAAGGGGTGGCTTATATATTAAAGTAGGGGTTGGGGGTAATGTGGTGGTAATGTTTCACTTATTGACACATGTATATCCTTTGATATAAACAGCATTGCCTTCTCTAATGTTATTGATTGCAGGTGTGGAGGAGTCTATCTTGATGATGCTGACAGTGTTACAGTGGCTGATTCTAATTTCAATGACAACATGGTGACAAGCGCACAGTCTGGGTGAGTTTGCATTTCAAAGCCCCACCCAATCAACATGGTACAGCATTATTGATAAACATTTACAAATAAATAAATTATTTGTCTCATGATGTGACGTTGAGGGGGGCAACCCCCATTTGCTTAGGCTAGAGACAGCCACCAATATGGGTTGGGGTCGGGGTTGGGGTTGGGGGCTGTCATCTCCCAGGGGGAGGGTTTGGGGTATGGTCCATTTGCCGTGTGCATAATGAACATATTGGAGGGAGGAAGTGGCATGGTTGTGTAGTTTGGTGCATAGGTGCTGTACACCCTATTGACCTCATCGTCACGATGCAAACACGCATTTAGTTTCCTTGGCGCTATGCATATTGTGTGCAATCTTGTTTTACTTTTTGTGTATCTGTTTAGGGTGGTGTGTGGGATGGGGGGGGGGGGGGAAGTGGCACACATTAAAACAAACAACCTTTGTTATACACATGCAACTGCCTCCTTTTGGGTTGCGCTGAAGTCTCAACTGAAAACGAAAATCTGCGCGATGCAGCCAGATGGGGTTTTAACTTGCGTTAATTGCGCACAGTCGGGCTCCAAAACCTTGTGCGCTACTGCACAGTAGTGTGCGTCATCTAGTACCCTGCTCACCATGCAACCTCTCACCATGCAATACACGCAGGGCTGGAGGAATCTTCCTTTCAACCGTGAAAGGCAATGTGTCAATGACAGGCTGCTATTTTACTTTCAACAATGTGTCAGTTGATGTTAAAGGGTAAGTTAAGTGTGGGAGCACTGCCAAATATTATGATAACGGGACATCGACATTGATTGCGTGCTTAAATGTGAGGTTATCATACATTTGACCTTATTTTTGTGAGTTTACTCCAAACAACGTGTCATCATAGTCATCATGGCAACAATCATGTACATTGACAATGTTCATTTGGTGTGACATTTTCTATGTGTTTTGTGTGTGTGTGTTTGTGTGTGTGGGGAGGACTTTCAATCATGGCTTATTACATTTTGAAAATAAAATAGCTCGTTAAATTTAAAATCAGATTTTTTACAAGCTTGTATTGGCAAAAACTCGGAAATAGTGTGGAGTATTTGTATTTGATGTTTGCATAGGATATCCCATCATGCGCTTAAAGAAACAATATTTGAGACTCTTGACCATCAAACTTGATGCGTGCATGTTGCATAGTGTGAAACAAAGCAGAGCAGTACAAGTAATATTCCTCCCCCCCCCCCCCCCCCCCCCCCCCCCTCCATCCAATCTCATTCCTCCCTCCCCCATGCACCCACCAATACACACATACCACCATACCCCTTGTGACTTCTGCACTTCCCCCAATCTTCTCCCTCCCCCTCGGACACCCTCCCCCACCCTTCCATTCCCTTATTTCCTTCCTATCCTTCCTCCCCAACCCATACACCCTCCCACACACACCTATTAACCTACTTGTCTGAGCCTCTTCCCTGCCACCCCACCACTTCACTCCCACACACACCTACTAACCTACTTGTCTGGGCCTCTTCCCTGCCACCCCACCACTTCACTCCCACACACACCTATTAACCTACTTGTCTGGGCCTCTTCCCTGCCACCCCACCACTTCACTCCCACACACACCTATTAACCTACTTGTCTGGGCCTCTTCCCTGCCACCCCACCACTTCACTCCCACACACACCTATTAACCTACTTGTCTGGGCCTCTTCCCTGCCAACCCACCACTTCAATCCCACACACACCTATTAACCTACTTGTCTGGGCCTCTTCCCTGCCAACCCACCACTTCACTCCCACACACACCTATTAACCTACTTGTCTGGGCCTCTTTCCCTGCCAACCCACCACTTCATCCCACACACACCTATTAACCTACTTGTCTGGGCTCTTCCCTGCCAACCCCCCACTTCACTCCCACACAGCCAACACCTATTAACCTACTTGTCGGGGCCTCTGCCCTGCCACCTCCACCCCACTTCCTCCACACACACATAGTCACCTATTAAACCCTACTTTGTCTGTGCCTCTTCCCTGCCACCCCCACCACTTCACTCCCACACACACCTATTACCTACTTGTCCTGGGCCCTTCCTGCCACCCCACCAACTTCACTCCCACACACAACCTACTACCCTAACCTACTTTCTGGCCTCTTTCCCTGCCCAACCCCCCACCACTCACCTCTCCCACACACACATACTGACCTACTTTTCTGGTCCTCTTCCCTGCCACCCCGACCTCCACCACCCCCCTCACTCACTCCCCACACACACCTACTAACCTACTTGTCTGGTCCTCTTCCCTGCCACCCCACCCCACCCTCACTCCCACACACACCCTACTACCCTACTTGTCCCTGGGGGGCCTCTTTCCCTGCAACCACCCTCCCCTGCCACCCACCACCTCACTCCACACACACCACGAACGACTTGTCTGGTGGGCGCTTCCCCCTGCCACCCCACCACTCACTTTTCCACACACCACCTACTAACCTATACTTGTCTGGGCCTCTCCCTGCCACCATCCACCACCTCACCCCACACACACCTACTACCTACTTGTCTGGCCCTCTTCCCTTCCCTGCACCCCCCACCACCACCTCACTCCCACACACACCTACTAACTCTTACGTTGTCTGGCCTCTTCCCCCTGCCCCCACCACCTCACTCACCACAACCCACGACCACTACTACTTGTCTGGCCTCTTCCCTGCCACCTCCACCAACCTCACTCCCCCACACCCTACTAACCTACTGCTGGGGCCTCTTTTCCCTGCCACCCCCCAACCAGACCCCACCACCTCACTCCCACACACACCTACTAACCTACTTTTATGGGCCTCTTCCCTGCCACACCTTCCCCACCACCCTACTTCCCCACACACCCCTACTACCCACTTTGTCTGGCCTCTTTTTCCCTGCCACCCCCACCACCTCACTCCCCACACACCTCGACCTCTTGGTCTGGGCCGCCTTTCCTGCCACCCGCCCACCAGCCCCCCCCCCTCACTCCTCCCACACACACCTACTACCTACTTGTCCTTGGCCTCTTTCCTGCCACCCACCACCCTCACTCCCACACACACCTACTAACCTCCTTTTATGGGCCCTCTCCCTGCACCACCACCACTCACTCCCACACACACCTACTAACCTACTTGTCTGGGCCTCTTCCCTGCCACCCCACCACCTCACTCCCACACACACCTACTAACCTACTTGTCTGGGCCTCTTCCCTGCCACCCCACCACCTCACTCCCACCACCCCTACTAACCACTTTTATGGGCCCTCTTCATTCCCTGCCACCACCCCCCACCACTCTCTCACTCCCCTCCACCCATCGAGCTGCTCCTCCACCCGTATATCCCCTCCTCTCCCCACTCTCGTCCTTCCTTACCCCATGCACCTACCAACACACACCTACCACCCTCCGCCTCCTGACCTCTTCCTTGAACGGACCCACTCCCTCCCCCTCTCGGTAGCCATCCTGCCTTCACCCCTACCTTCCCCTCTTCCCACTATCATCCTTTCCCCCCTCACCCTCCCCCCTAGCCAAACACACCCTCCCCTATGCAACCACCAACAAAATCATACTCCCCCACTGTTCCCAACATGATCCCCTCCATGTCTGCTGCCAAGCCTGGCTTTTAACATATTACCTGCACAATCACTAAGCTATGTGTCTGTAGCTTCTCTTTCACGCATGGTAACTCAGTTTGGCCTGCCATCAACATGTTTTATTGTCCTCGCTCACAATAACTTGTATTTAGTTTACTGGTCGGTTAACTAAATTCAAAATGTGTTTATATTACAAGATAGTGCGCAATGACAGTGTTCTCAATGGAAAGGAAACATCTTGCAAAGGCGAGCTGCGCAAAGGAAGGAGGATGCAGCAAGGCGGAATGTGTGGTTTTGAAAGCCCGGTGAAAGTGCCAAATATTTGAGTGTAGTTACACCACCAACAACTGACAACCATGACAAAATGTGATTTGCTGGTTGGTTGAGATTGCAAATGAATGTGCACATAATGGTGTCCACTACTGGGTGTTCCATGTTTGAGGAGGGATGCTCAACCATGTCACATATTTGGTTACTATTGGCCACGTACAATTCCTATAAAAACCCTATCCCCCTCAGATTCAGTCAGCTCATCACACACACACACACACACATAACATACACACAGACTCACTGACATGAGATTGACCCCCCCCCCCCCCCCACACACACACACACACACACACACACACACACACATAACACCCACACAGACTCACTGACATGAGATTGACTCCCCCCCCCCCCCCCCCCCCCCCCCCCCCTCACACACACACACACACACTGACATGAGAATGACCCCCTCCCCCCACCCCCCCACCCCCCTAACCTCTTATCCACCACCACCACCACAAACCCTAACCTCTTGTTCCCTCCCTCCTCACTCAGTCAGCTCATCTGCATCTTGTATGTTGGGATGTGTTGCAAGGATTGTATTGTACTGCTCCATGTGCGCATGCATGATTTGTGCCTGATTCATCCTTGGCAACCTTATTTTAAACATGCATCATTTATACTTATTCATATATCTTTAGGGATCGGCAAATCATTTGATACTGACCAAAGGCCAGTATGATATCATATGATATCATGCAAATTGCATCATATGATATTGCATTTAATGGTAACTTTGTCCTAGCCAGACTGCCGGCATCATATGACATCATATGATGGCATAATATGGCATGATATCATACTGCCGTTCCCGACATATCTTGGGTTGTTACTGCGTCTGACTCTTAGTTCATATTAACCTGGTGTCTTATGCTTTCCTGATTGAATGGTTATGATTGGATACACACATTGTCTTCTCATATGCTTCTTGTTTTAAACCTGTTGGTGATTTATGAGTGCATGATCTGTATCCATTCATGTAATCAATCTGTCCAGCAATTTATATGTATGTATTACTATGACACGACTGTCCTTAGCCCACTCGTCCTCCATATATAGCTAACCTCCTAATACGAAATACACGCAGGGCTGGTGGAATCTATGTGGAAACAGCAGGAGGGATTACAGTGGCATATTCCATTGTTTCGAACAACAACCTTCCAAACAATGGGTGGGTTAAATGTTAGTGCACTTGCAACTCTTGACATCATGGCCTGGATGCAAGCACTGTTGTGTACTGCCTTGATGTACATTTGGCATGAGACCCAGGGTACTACTAAGCGCGCGTGGCAGCGCGGTGACGCGCTGTCTTTTTGAGCCCCTCTGCGCGTTTTGCTCAGTTGTTTCAGCCCCCTGTGGGCGCAGAGCGCAGTTTTTGCGCTTTTTGCACTAAAAAGCGCTGATCAACTTGACGTTTGTGCACTTTAAGCACTAACCAATTTGGTAATAAGTAGTACCCTGATGATACCTAGTTTACTGTTTTGTGTAATAATTTATTTAGAAGTTTGATCAGCATTACATGTTTCATGTTTTGGGTGGGATACTCACCCATGTACCCTCTCATAGTACTCTTGGCCTCATGCAATCTATATTGCCACCCAATCCCTCTCATTTTCAGTAAACTTACTTTTCTTATGTTACTCGCATAACATGGTATGGGGTTGCAAGGATTGGGCGCTTAGAGGACAGGTTAATGATAGGAGAATGTGTGGTTGAATGGACTTTGTCTTGTGGAACACATACGTTCGACCATTCAATTGCAGTAATGGAAGAATTGAATAAAGGAAATTAATGCTCACCAACCAATTTATCACCACTGAATATCCGCAGGGCCGGTGGGATGCAAGTTGGGACTACAAGTGGCAATGTTTCAGTGACAAGCTCCAGTTTTGATCACAATAGTGTGGTATCTGGGTGAGTGAATTTGATGGGTATGCTAGGTGTGCGGACACTGTCAAATCTTGCCACCATGGTGATCAGAACAGTGTGGTATATGGGTGAGTGAATATGATGGTTATGCTATCTTCAATTTGAGGTTTTCCTCATGTATTGCATGAAATACATTCTCTACGTGACCACCTACAACTATCTCCCTACAATGTGTCAGCTACAGATATTTGGGTGAGTTGACTGCCACTTCACTACTACACGTTGCCATCATATTTTTAGAGGATGAAATGCACTTCGTACTTTGAGGACAGGAAATTGCATTTTGAGAAACTGGGAATTGAATCCAAGTTGGTTGATAGAGTCTCGAGCATGAAGTGGGTTAGAATCATGAATCCTTTGAAGGATATAAACATATTATATGCTTTATAAACACGGTAATCTCAAATTAAAATTATGATTGTTTCACAGGCTTAGGGCCCCCGTCGAAATATTGCTCGGGGGTCAGTTCATCAATGCTTTTTCTTTTTAGCTCCTCCTATTTACTAGGTTGGGCGATTCCCCTTTAGACTATTTGGCTACCGCCTGGACTGTAGCAAACATAAATCAAATCGTGGCCGTCGTGCCAACATTCACATGCACTGCATTGGCACTGCACATTGGGTTTGTGACATTTGTGTGTGTGTTTTGTGACGGGGGTGGGGTTGAGGGATAACCAAGTAAAATACAACTTATGTAAGAGTTACACATGTATGGGTAGAAACAAATCAAACATCTAGCAGCCGGTAAGAGTAAAGCCCCCCCCCCCCCCCCCCCCCCCCCACACACACACCACACACACACCACTTGTATTCATACCTCCCCCATGCATGCACCCACCAACACACACATACTGCCTTGCTTCTCCCTAGCTATTATTCACCCTAGCTGTTACCCACCACTGCGATTGACTGCTCTGCTCTTGCTGGAAATAAGAAATTACAAATAGTAGGCTGCATATTATTGTGCAATAATCATATGCTCAATGTACCTGGTCATTATAGGATAGTGTGCGGTTGAACTAACTTTGTTAGATTGAACACAAATTGTTCGGCCATTCAATTACATTGGCGGAAGGATTGAATGAAGATAGCACTCACCAGCCTGCCTCCCACCAGGGTACTACAAAGAAGATTGCTCCGTGTGCGCATGCATCATTTTATTGTACTGCCCCATTTTAGCATGCATTGTATTGTACTGCTCCATGTGCACATGCATTGCATTTTACTGATCCATGTGCACAAGCATTGTATTGTACTGATCCATGTATGCATGCATTGTATTGCACTGATCCATGTGCACATGCATTGTATTGTTCTGATCCATGTGCACATGCATTGTATTGTACTGATCCCTGTGCGCATGCATTGTATTGTACTGATCCATGTGCGCATGCATTATATTGTACTGATCCATTTGCGCATGCTTTGTGCCTGATCCATGTGCGCATGCATTGTATTGTACTGATCCATGTGCGCATGCATTGCATTGTACTGATCCATGTGCGCATGCTTTGTATTGTACTGATCCATGTGCGCATGCATTGTATTGTACTGATCCATGTGCGCATGCATTGTATTGTACTGATCCATGTGCGCATGCATTGTATTGTACTGATCCATGTGCGCATGCATTGTATTGTACTGATCCATGTGCGCATGCTTTGTATTGTACTGATCCATGTGCGCATGCATTGTATTGTACTGATTCATGTGCGCATGCATTGTATTGTACTGATCCATGTGCGCATGCTTTGTGCCTGATCCATGTGTGCGCATGCTTTGTATTGTAAAGATCCATGTGCGCATGCATTGTATTGTACTGATCCATGTGCGCATGCATTGTATTGTACTGATCCATGTGCGCATGCATTGTATTGTACTGATCCATGTGCGCATGCATTGTATTGTACTGATCCATGTGCGCATGCTTTGTATTGTACTGATCCATGTGTGCATGCTTTGTATTGTACTGATCCATGTGCGCATGCATGCTTTGTGCCTGATTCATCAATGGCAGCCTTATTTGAAACATGGATCATTTACAATTTTTCACAGATCTTGGGATGTTACTGTGTCTGACTCTTACTTCCTTATCAAGCTGGTGGCTTTCATGATTGAACGGTTCTGACTGGATGCGAACCCTTATCTTCTCATATGCTTCTTGTTTTAAACTGCTCGCACTGGTAATGATAACGCCTGGTGGGGCATGGTATTATGGGAGCCTCGTCTTACGGCGGTAGGGAGCGGGCTGCTACTTTACCTGGACAAAGCTACCATGGTGGTTGACAGCGACCGCGAGCCGTAAGGCGCACACGTAGGGATTCAAACCCGGCACCTTAGTCGTTCTAGGTGCTCTGCTGGCACTGGTAAAATCATAATGGATTGGTGTTTTTAATTGCATGATATGTTTTCGTTGCAGCAATCAATTTATCCTGCACAGGGTACTACAAAGCGCGCCCGGCAGAGCGATTTTGCGCACGCGTTTTGAGCCCCACTGCGCGTGTAGCGCAGTTTTTTCAACCCCCTGTGGACGCAGCTCGCAGTTTCTGCGCTATTTGCACTACAAAGCGCTAACCAATTTGACGTTTGTTCGCTTTAAGAGCTGACCAGTTTGACAAAATGTAGAACCCTGATCCTGCAACAATTATTAGATGCATTGCTATAACAAGACTGTACTTAGCTCGCTTATCATCTAACTAATCTCATAATATGGAATACACGCAGACGTACTGGTGGAATCTTTATCGGAACAACAGGAGGGATTACGGTGGCAAACTCCAGTTTTTCTTACAACATCGGCAGGTGGGTTAACTGTTAGTGCGCTCATCATCATGGTCATCATGGTCATCATACGTGTACATTGCCGTGGCACTGGACATTGTTTGTTTGACATTCTTGACTGTTTTGTGTAATCATGTTTTCTCAATTGTGGCCAGTATTACATGCTTAATGTTTGTGGTGGGATATCATAGCATTGCCTTCTCCGGTTGCCTCTTGACACACAGATGCACATCTACAGTTTCCAACACCATGTCCCATCGGACCTGCCTTCCCTGGCCACCCCATCCAGATGTGTCGATAGTCCGACCCCCACTGAAAAAAAGCTGAACCTTTTGCCGCAATACTCGCGACTGTAACATAACCTAAAGCATCTTTTTTATCCGAGCATGTATTCAGTTTCGGCGGCCGAGACAACCTGTTTTTTTTTTTAAATCGCAACTGCTCCAGAAGGTCAACTCGATCTGGACTTGGAAACATTCGCCTAGGGTTTCGTCCATTCAAAACTTTTGGTCCGCGTGCTCGCTATAAAAAAGCACAATGCACAGGCGAAGAACATGTTTCTCGATGTCCAGTGGGAAAAATTTGGCAGTCCAAGTTTGCTTGATTTTTGAGATTTTCGGGTCACGTTAGGGGCGAAATGCTCAGCGAGAATTTTTTCAATTCGGGTCAACTTTGATGCGTACTTGCTATGGCCACAATGCGGAGCGACATGTTTCTTTCTCATGCAGTGGGTGCGATTTGGCAGTCAAAAGTTTGTGACATGGGATGGATGCGATTCGGACATTTTCTGACAATGTTGGGCTGACTCCATCCAGCAACGTCACCAACTACCCCTCACACCGTGGCCATGATGAATAACAGGTCCATGGAAAATAGGGGCGAATGTGGGTTAAAAGATACCAATCCCTTTGTTCTCATCGACGTCCCTCTGTCTTGAACGCCCCCAGGGAAGGTTCTTAGCAGAGATGCGGGAAAAGCTTGTAGGAAGACGAACTGTAGTGCTAAAACCGAAATCAGGTGGATGAACTCCAGGCGGGAAAAGGGAAATCGGGCCAGGATGCGCAAACATGTAGAATACGCAGGAGGCTAAGGTGCAGTAAGCCAAGAATTCGCAGTCGGCCCAATTCAGGCAGAAGTTTTTGTAAGCAGGAGGGATTTAAAGCGGGAATTGGCTGAAGCGGGATTTGGCTGGGCCTTGGGCGGGAAATGGCTGGGCGGAGAGTCTGTTTAAAGTCGTGTTTACGCGATTGACAACCACACGACCACCACTACATGATTTCTTTTATATATATAGATGTATGTATGCATGTAATGTCCTGTCTGTATGTATGTATGAATGGATGTCATGTATGGTATGTATGTTAATTTGTTTATGTACGTAATGTATGTTACTAGTACGGTAGCCCCGTGTGGCCGGTGGGCCCACACCTACTCGCCACTAATACCCCCCCCCCCCCCCACACAACAACCAATCATAGTATGTGCCCGTTTGGCCTTTGCCACACTATTGGGTGGAGCTTGTTACAATAATGGTTTTACAACCTTGAAGAAAATCCCCCCCCCCATTTCACACACCACCACCACCAAACCATTATCCGCCCCCATCCCCCCTTCCCTCCCATTGGCACCCTTGTTTGGGCTGGGTTGCAAAAAACGGTTTTTCCTCTGCATGCATGCAAACTTAAAAACATTAACGGATTTTTGCGTGGGTCCTCCCTTTTGGCACCCACAAGCAACACCAACCAAAACCCACCGTACTTTTTTCTTACTTCCCCAAGGACCCTCCCCCCCGCCCCAGTTATCTCCCACCCCCCCCACTCCAAACCATTTACCCCCCGCCACAAACATACTCTCCCCTAAAACTCTTTCCTGAACAAGATTTCCTTTCCTGACTCCCACCCCCTTCCCCTATCCCCTACCCCAGCCATCCCACCACCACTCCCCCACCCTCTGCCTCCCCCCCACTCGCTCATCTCCTCCCCCTCCCTTCCTTACACGCCCCCAACCACAGCACACACACCTCCCATCTCTGCCTTCCCCTCCACTTCCAAGCTGTGGGCTTTGCCATAACTGAAAGGCCAAAAACGGGACGAAGAGCATCGCCAAACGTTTGCCCCCGCATCATCCGACTCCCGCTTTACAAAGAAAAGCATCGACCTGCTTCCCTGCCACCCCTCCAGCTGTGATTCGATGTCGACCCACCTGAAAAAAGCTGAACCTGCCCGAAATCCGCAACTGTACATAACTAAAGCATCTTTTTTTAGCGAGCCCATGTTATTCAGTTTTTCGGCCCGAAGAACCAATCCTGGTTAATAATCGCAACTTGCTCCGAAGTTCAAACTCTATCTGGGACTTGGAACACATCCGCTAGGTTCATCCATTCACTTTTGCCGGTGCCTCGCTATAGCACAATGACAGCGACGAACATGTTGTTCTTCTTCTCTTCCTTCGATGCAGCAGTGGGAAGAAGTTGGCAGTCAGTTGCTGATTTGAGATGTTCGGCAAGTTAGGGCCCGAGAATGCTCAGCGAGATTTTTTCATTCGTTCACTTGGATGCGTTAACCTTGCCTAATTGCACAATGCCGGAAGCGCACAATGTTTCTCAATGCATTGGGAAGAATTTGCAGTCAAGCAGTTTTGTGACAGGGATGGATTGGCGATCGACAAATTGCTGACAAGGTTGGCTGACTCACCCAAACGTTCACCTCCCCTAACAGAGATACCCGAGGTCCCCGTTTTTTGTTGCGCAGCGACACAGTTCTCTTGACGCAAGGGGAAAGGTTCTTGCAGTAGATGCAGGGAAAAGCTTTGAGAAGACGAACTGTAGCGCTAAAAAACCCAAAAATTAAAAACAACTAAACAAAAAATAACAAAAATAAAAACCACAAAAAAAATTTAATAACCGAAATCAGGTGTGATGAACTCCTCAGGCGGAAAGTAGAAATCGGGCAGGATGCCGCAACAGGTATAAATACGCAGGTGAGGCGAAGTTTGCATAAGGCAGAATTCGCAGGAGGCCAATCAGGCAGAAGTTTGAAGCAGGAGGGAATTTAAAAGCCGGGAATGGCTGAGCGGG
Source organism: Chlamydomonas sp. ICE-L (assembly GCA_013435795.1). NCBI lineage: Eukaryota > Viridiplantae > Chlorophyta > Chlorophyceae > Chlamydomonadales > Chlamydomonadaceae > Chlamydomonas > Chlamydomonas sp. ICE-L. The sequence goes on along the minus strand of JACBWV010000099.1, from coordinate 6,448,583 downwards.
ATTTTGCTGGGCGTGAAATGGCTGGGCGGGAAAGTTTCCCCGGTTTAAGTCCGGTTTTTCGCCGATGACCGCCAAACCACCGACAAACCAACGCCGACTCATGATTTCTTTATAATATATAGATGTATGTTTGCATGTAATGCATTATGTAGTATTTATGGTATGTAATGTAACGTATGTATGTACTAGTACCGGTAGCCCCGTGTGGGCGGTGGCCAGGCCAGAGTTGAAGCAAAGGAGGGATTAAAAAAAGCGGAATTGGCTGGGCGGATTTGCTGGGCGGTGAACATTGCCTGTGCCGGGAAGTCGGTTTAAGAGTCCGGTTAACGCGATGAACCCTAACCCACCACCCGACCACAACCTCGACACCCCCCCACGACCATTAATTTTCTTTTATATATATATATAGAATGTATGTTATGTTGTATGATGTTACTAGTTACGGCGCCCGTGTGGTGGCCGTAGGCCACCCCCCCCCCACCACCCAACCCACTCCAGGGCCACTGGTCCTAGTTCTTGGTCTAGGGTTACAGAACGGTAACGCCACTTGTAACCCCCCCCCCCACCTACCCCACCCCCCCCCCCCACCTCTCCTCCCTCCCTTACACACATTTAAAGATATCAGGCCATCCTCCGCCCTCGCTCAACCCTCCCCTGCCTCGTCCCCCCAATACCCACAGACACACCCCTCTTCTCCCTACCTAAATTTCCCCTCTTGCTTCAGCTGTTAGCCGCCCCCACCCCTCTATCCAAATTTCACACATACCATCTCTCCCCCCCTCCCCCCCTCCCCCCCCATCCCCTGACGACCTTTCATCCGTGACCCACGTCCCTACCCCTCAACCCCACCCCATCCAACACACCCCTTCTCTTCTCTCCACCTTATAACCCCCCCACCCACCCTCCCTCCCCCTTTACCACCAACCAAACACGCATGACACAATATGTTTTCTCCCTTCGTACCCACCCCGTACCCTTATTCCTTCTTCCTCCCTTCCCGTATTCCGTCCCTTCCCCCCCTTGGATCATCGTGCAGAAGAGGGCCCCGCTGAAAGCTTCGAATCATCACGCAAAAAAACATATTACGAAACTCTCAATGTCCATCACACCCCGAGAACACACCGGACCGGTGCCATTGCTGGCTTACAAACCTGCAGCTTTCGTCTTCTTTCCTTTCTTCTGTTCTGGCTTGCAGCTCCCCCACTCGATACTCGGTCAACGCTCAGAACAAGCAAAATCGCAGCAACGTACCTTCACGATACTCGGATACAACGAAAAGAGTCCTTGCAAGATGGATTGAGCGTGTCAAGCCCCCCCAGAGTGTGGGGGATGGAATGGCCATGGCGATCTGAACTAAGTTTTAATTAATCGCAACAAACTACTTGATGACAATCATGACGAATTTGAAAATATGCGATGGCAATGGCAAAGTGCGCATGCTGAGATGAATGGTGGGCAACGCTCCGCAGGCCGGCGAAAAAAACATGAACGATCCTGAAGGTTCCCGGCTTTGATTTACGAAACCTGGCGGAACTCCTCAGGCCCTGGGCAGCCATAGTCTTCGCGCCCTGGGCTTGGTTTACGGCGTTCCGTGTTCCTCCTTAGGGGACGGTAAGCCCGCATAGTCGTTCCTGACTCCCTTTGCGGATTAATCAGCATGACGTCAGCTCCCTTCGATCGGGCAGCGGCGGGCATCAAGTTCGAACGATTGCCCCTTGTTGGCTATGTCCTTGGTCCCTTCCTTGCCTCATAGGCAAACTCGCTTTTTGAGCGCATTGGCTGGCGGTGTTAGGCGGGTATCGGGCCCTCCCTTTCCCAATTAGGGATAGGACCCCGTTGGCCCATTCATCATGGCAGCATTCTCGGTGAAGAACTGAAAAGCTATTATTTTATTCCGATCCCGCCATGCGACATGACCAAGCCGCCGCCATGATGATCACTGATGACCGTTCCGAGGAGAGGATGTTCCTGATTTCTAAATTTCCTTGTTAATGGGAGGCAGTTTGGACATTCATGAGCGCGCGTGCTTAGCTTAGCGCACCTGCCAGTTTTGGGTGTTGAAAATTTTCCGCTGGGCGGGGGTTTGCGAGTTGGGTTGTCACCGAAAAGTCGGTTTTTGCAATCGGGTTACACAACACCTTTTTCGCACGCCCATTGGCACGTGGCATGAACGAAGAGAATGAGACACCACCACGACCAACACTACCACGACCTCGACATGATTCCTTTAATACATATAGATGTATGGAATGTCATGTGTGTATGTTATGTATGTATGTAGGTAGTGTTAATTATGTATGTATGTATGTAATGTACGTAAATGTACTAGTTACGGTAAATCCCGGTGTGGGGGCCGGTGGGCCACATCTACACTTCACCGAGGACCCCCCCCCCCCCCCCCCCCCCCCCCCCAATCCTAGTATACGTGCCCGTTTGTGCCTTTGGCCACCCACCTATTTTTGGGGCTGGTTATCAAATGGTTTACACTGAAGCCCCCCCCCATTCACACACCACCCACACCCAACCAAACCCCAAAAACCATTATATTCAGCCCCCCTCCCCCCTTCCCAACCCGTTGGCCACACCTGTTTTGGGGCTGGGTTTGCAAACGGTTTTTCTCCCTTCCCTCTGCAGTGCCCATGCCACTTCACTTTGGAAACGGACGCATATCCGCATATCCCTTTGCGATGGGTTCTCCCTTGTGCACCCACAGCACACAAAACAACCACCCGTACTCTCCTGCCCCCCCCCCCCCCCCCCCCCCCCCCCCCCCAGTTATCTCCACCCCCCCAACCCCACCCCCCACCCAACCATGAATCCCCTCCCCCGCCCGCCACAAACCATAACTCCCTTACTCCTTCCTGCATATTTCCCCTGACTTCCATCCCTTCCCCGCACCACCCCAGCCGCCATCCCACCAGCACCACCCTCTCCCACTCTCCCCCAACTCTCATCATACACCTCAGTACTTCCACTTCCCCCTTCCCCTCCTTCCCTCACCCACCAGCACACACCATACTCCATTATCTGCCCCCCTCCACTTCACAGCCCTGTGGGCTTTGGCCAATAGCTGAAAGGCAACAGGACGATGATCATTCGACGAACGTTTGCGCATCAATCCGACTGCTTTTCCCGCCTTAAAAAGGCACGGACCTGCTTTCCCTGCCACCTCAGCTGTGATCGATAGTCGACCCCCCACTAAAAAGCTGACAATGCGCAATCCGCAACTGTACATAACTAAAGCTTTTCCTTCTTTGGAGAGCATGTATCAGTTTTCGGGGGGCCGAAGAATATCCCTGTTCACCGCAACTACTGCTCCCTAAAGTCCTACTCGATCTGAGACTTTGGAAACAATCGGCTAGGTTCATCCATTCAACTTTGCCGCGTGCTCGCCTTTAAAGAAAGCCCGCACAATGCCCAAACTCGACGACATGTTTTCTCGATGCGCAGGAAGAATTTTGGTAGTCAAAGTTTTTGCTGATTTGAGATTGTGGTCCAGTTAGGGCGAGAATGCTCAGCGACAATTTTTCCATTTTTTCGAGTCGGTCAACTTTTTGATGTGGTACTTGCTAAGGCTAATGCGGAGCAACATGTTTCCTCATGCAGTGGAAGAATTTTTGCAGGCAGTTTTTTGGACATTGGATGGATGCGATTCGGAAACATTTCTGACTCCTTTCTGACAGGTCCGGCTTGGACTCACCAAGGCACAACAAATCCCCGTTGTTTGCCGCAGTGACAGTTAGTTCGCTGGAGGCCAATTTAAGGCAGAGTCAAGCTGGAGGATTAAAAAGCGGGAATTCTCCTGAGCTGGGAATCGTCTGGCGGGAACATTGGGCTGGGCGGGAAGGTCGTTTTTAAGGAGGTTAATAAAAAGTCGGTTACCGGCGATGACACACCAACGACCACCACGACCATGATTTCTTTTTATATATATAGATGCCCATGTATGTATTGTATGTATGTATGTATGACGACGTCTGCCCATTTTTCAGACTCAGCTAGAACATCGGAATTTTGCGCGAGAAGTAACCTGCTCAACCTGTTAGCTTCCTCTTTCCGCGCATTATTGGTTGCGCGTGCAAGCCTGTTTCCCGAAAGGGCCTTCGTTCGGTAAACTCTGTCACTCCACTTCCTAACAAAACAGCTCTCACGCTAAAATAAACCTATCGTTGCAGGGTTGCAGGTGTGGGGTTGGGGTGTGGGGAAGATCTTTGCAGAGGTATTGCACGCCGGTGCCAATAAGCACGCAAAGCAAAGAAGGAAAGTCGGGAGGTCGGTGCATTCCTCGGAAGAACGTCACAAAACAGGGTTTGCATTGACTTATAAGCGTGCGGAGATTACCATGGGGGAGCCCGTTCCCGAGTGTCTTTAGCTCGCAGCAAAGAGCATGACGTAGCTCCCTCTGGTGAGCCAGCTCGCTCACTACTCCTTGCGAGAATTAATGAGCATGACCGTAGGTCCCTCTGGCTGGGCAAAGCCATAGTCTCCTCACGCCTGGTTGGTTAGTAGCGCTTTCTCGTTCCCTCCCTCCGGGCAAGGCCGCACGTTCCTGACGCCTTGCGAGATTATCCAGCCATTACCGTTTGTCCCTTCGGAATCCTGGCCAGCCGCGGGCAATCACGTCGACGCTTGTTGGCTATGCCCCTGTCTTCCCGTGCTCAGGATAACTCGCTTTGAGCCGCTGGCTTTGGCGTGTTTGCGGGACCTTCCTGTCAATTAGGACCGTTGGCCATGCCCATCATGGTTCCGCATGCCTTTCCGTTGAAGAAAAGCAAATGAAAATGAAACGATTATTCTGAAGCGCCATACAAAGCGAGGGTCAGCAGATGACCTCCGAGGAGAGGATATTCTGGATCTAAATTGCTTGCATTCATAGAGGGAGGGCAAAATGTTGGGATGAAATGAAGCGCGCCAAGCGCTATCCTGTTGGCGCATCTGCAGTTTCGGTTATTTTGGAAAATTCTTGCCTGGCGTGGTGTTTTGCGAGTTTGGGTTTTGACGGAAGTCTTTTGGCAGTTCGGTACACTTTCACACGGAGCCCATTCAGGCCACGTGGGTCGCTATTGAATTGACACCACCACGACCAACCACGACCACGACCACTACCCATTGATTTCTTTATATATACGATGTATGTACTAGTAATTGCCCTTGTGGCCGGAGGGCCAACCGCCACCCGCCACCCCCCTAGGTCCCCCTGGATCCTGGTTCTGGCCTGGGGTTAACTAACGGCAACGCCTTGACGTACACCCCCCCCCCCCCCCCCCCCCCCCCCCCCCCCTTACCCACATGCACCACAGTCAATATATTTTCCCCCTCTGCAAAATATCGAACACATGCCCCCCTTCCCTTCCCTAACTATAAATATACCCCCCCACCACCCAAATAAATATAAAACCCCCCCACCCCCAGCCCACCCCCAGCCCCCAGGACCAACATGATCCCTTTTCCCCCTAATCTTCCTGCCACCCATCCCCACCACCCCCTTTACAACAAAACTCTCTCTTTTATATTAATATCCGCTTTGTTGAACCCAACCTACACCCCCCAGTCTCTCCACCACAACCACCCAAATATACCCCCCCTAACCAAACCCCCCCAGTCCCAATCTTCATTACCACCCAATGCCCCCCCTTCCCCCCTCCACCCCATCTACAAAACATCTACCAACTCTTTTCTCCTTTTTCCCCCTCCCCTCAACCCCCGTCATTTTTTTCCTCCACCCATGGTGGGCCACCCTTGATCCCCCCCCACCCTCTCTTTGACCACCCCCCCCCGCAACGCCCTCCCCCCCGCTCCGCCCCCCTCCTTCTTAAAAAGTTTGTGTGTATCTATTCGAAATGTTGTGTAAGTTGTTTATTCCAAGTGGTCATTTTTTTTGTCGCGTTCAAGCGGGGCGCACCAAAAATCGGGAATTTTGCTAGCTTTTGTGTTGCATTTGAAAAGATTAATTTATTGAGTTCTTAAATAAAAGGGGTATGCGAATTTATTGTTTTGTGTGAGTACAAAGAAGGGCCATTTTTTGAAAGAGCACTGGGGGTAAAGCGTTTTCCCGAAAAATGGATCGATGATTTGTGTAAATTAATAGGGGAGTTTATTAGTTGAGGGAGGGAAGGAGCGAGGAAGGACTTCCGACAGAAAAAAGGGTGGGGGGAATCGTGGGTTAGTTATTTATATTTTGCTTTTCGGATTTTGTGTTTATTTGTTTGTTTGTTTGTTTTGGTTTTTTTTTTGTTGATTGCTTTTTTTTGGTTGTGATGTTGTTTTTTGAATTATTTGTGGAATTTTTTTGTTTTTTTTGTTCTATTTTTTTATGATTTGGGTGTTGTAGGTTTGTTTCTGTTTTTACTGGTAAGTAATGATTTTAGTGGGGTTTGTGGTGTTTTTTTGGTTGTGGTTGTGGGGATGTTGGGTTGTTTGTTATTTTTTGTTTTGTTTTTCGATGGAACGCACGACATTTTTTGCCGCCCTAACCCCCCCCTCCACCTGCCCCCCCCCCCCGAACCCACCGGCCACGCATGGCGTTCAATCCCCCTTCTCTTCCTACCTCATCCTTCCAGATGTGGGTTCCCAGATCATGCAGAAAGTACTAGTGGATAAAGAGCAGGCCCTGCGGAAAATTCCACCCTCCTGCTGCCAATAAGCTTTGCGAAAAGCCGCCCCCGCCGAGAATACCGTGCATTCTGCGCCGCAATCACGAAGCGACCTACCTGGCAATCTTTTTTTCTTTTTTCTTTTGCGCGGAACATATTTTGGGTCCTGCCCCCCCCCTGCCTGTTGTTTTGACCAGGAAATATTCAGCCAATTCTTACATCGCAAACATGCTAAAGCAGGCCGAATGTATCAATGCTGCAACAATGAAATTGTTATTGGATGAGGGGTGCAAGGTCCATGTTCGCGTTTGGGCAGGTAATGCCAGTGAGTGGAGGTTTTGCAGAAATATTTCAAAAATAGCTCCGCATAATTTGCCTGCTTACGCCAGACAATGCGAATGGCATGGGACGTTTGTTGTGAGGATGATTGGTTGCAAAAAATTTTACGCGCCGCAGCGGGCCCCTCGCAGCATGAGGTTCACGTCTTGTTTCTGATTTATATAACCTGGCGTTGATTTTCAACAACGACCTGTTGCATGAGCTTTTTCCCGCCTTTGGGCCCTGGTTTGTAAAGTCCGCGCCCCGCTGCCTGTGGGTTTAGCAGCAATCTTTCTGTTCGATTGGCCGCGCTGATTTGCATGGGCCCCTTTTTTCCCCCCCCCTCTTCGGTCTGACTCATTAAGAGCTCGCCTTTGCGCGCTGAGTGGCTGAAATTTATGTTTTTCCGGTTTTTCCGGAAATGTTACAAGAAAGTTAGACACGACACGCAAGACAAATTGTGGGTACGTGAAACGTGGAAAGTAAGGGCCTTGTGTGTGAAGGTCCCTCGGAGAGCGCGAGGGCAAAGGAGAAGCAAAGGGCGCAGAAGGTAAAGATTCGAAATTGCCAACGAATTCCCCCAGTCCATACAGAACCGTACAGCGTTGGTCCGAAATGTCCGTTGAGTTACTACAATTGTCCCGTGCCCCTCCGCCCCCCTTTTTTTGAACACAAGGAACGAAAACAAATTGCTTGAAATCCATGGTAATGTCTACACAGGATTGTCCTGGTTCTACAATATATAATAGATTTTGTAATGGTATGTTGTATGTAATGTATGTATGTATTTATGGTATGTAATTTATGTTTATGTTATGTATGTATGTTGTATGTATGTTATGTATGTATGTAATTGTACGTATGTAATATTATGTGGTTTGTATGTATGTAATGTACGTTACTAGTACAAATTGCCCGTGGGGCCCGTGGCCACCCCCAACCCCCCAACCACCCAACGCCCTAGGTTCTTTGGTTCTGGCTCAAGGGTTTACGAAGGGGTCATGCCCTTGTATGGTCCCTCCCCCTCAAACCCACCAACGCCCTCCCCCCCCTTTCACATGAATGCAACTTCAGTCAGACAAATTTCCCTTTCCCCCTTACCATCAAACATATGTGAATTGCATGCCCCCTTTTCCCTTCCGTTATGTATGTCCCCCTCCCCCCCCCCCCTCCCCCCTGGACTTGCAATGAATCCCCTACCTTTTTTCCTTTTCCCCTAAATCTAAATCTTTATCTTTTCTACTTCCCATCCCATTTCTTTATTTTTGTTTTTTTTTGTTAGCATTTTTTTTTTTGCCACAACGCCTCCTCTTTAATCCCCCTGCCTTCCCCGCTCCCCCCGCCCCCCTGCCCCACACAACCTTCCCCAGCCATCTCCCCCCCTCGCGCAACCCCCCCTCCCTCCTCCCCCCGCGACCCAAATACACTACACACACCGTAATAACCTCTTCTCCTCTCCCCCCTTCAACTTAAGCTATGTGGCCCCCCCAGCCCCATCACACCAAGCGCATACCATTTCTAACCTAACCCACCCCCAGCCAGACCAACAGTATCTTCTACTTTTCTCCGGAACCTCCTCTCTCCCTGCCCCTCAACGAACCCCACCCCATCGCCCAGTCCCCACAACCACACTCCGTTTTCTCCCTCTCCCCCCCCCCCACCCCCCTCAACTCCCCCCAAACAAAACCTTCTTCCCTTTCTCCAACCACACTGAAAAACGCACAAACAACTTTTCCTCTCCCTCCGTCCCCTACTCGTACACACTTTCCAACTGTCCAGCCTGCAGGCTTGTTTTTTTTTTTGTAACCTTGCCGAAAGTTAGGCTGCGAACAACGACTTTTGCGACTCTCAGGTTTCCACGATTTGCGATGAGGCCAAGAACATGGGTTCCTTCTTCGTGCAGTATTGACCATGTGGGCCCATGACGCATAATACCCATGCCTGATTTATGCCCCTGCCCTTGCTCATGCCAGTCAAGCCATGCCCATCCCATTGCTAATACTCAATGCTGATGCACATGCCCCTTGCTGATTTCAGGGCAGTCAAGCCTCATGCGCCCATGCCCATGAGCTTATGCTCTTTGCCCTGAGGATGCGCTGATGGCCCCTGGCCCCCCCTTAGCTCCATGCCAGTCCAAGCCTCATGACCTCATGCCCCCATTGCGCCCCATGCGCAATACTCATGCTTGAGTGGGTTGGCCCCTGCCCTTTGCTCATGCAGTCAAGCTCATGCCCATGCCCATGCTTCATTCGCAGTCAAGAGCTCATGCCCAGGCTCCATGTGCCGCATACCTCATGCCCTGATTGGGGCCCCCCTGCCCTTGCTCATGCAAGTCAAGCTCATGCCCATCGCCCATGCTCTCATACTCATTCTGATAGCCCTTGCCTCATGCAGTCCCCCAGGCTCATCATGTCCCATGCCCATTTAGCCCTCATACTCATTGCTGATGGCCCCTGCCCTTGCTCACAGTCAATCTCATTGTGCCCAGCCCATGCGCATACTAATGCTGATGCCCCTGCCCTTGTCCCTCAAAATTGCCAGTCAGCTCATGCCCATGCCCATGCCGCATACTCATGCGCGATATCCCCTGCCCCTTGCCTCCATGCATTCAGCCTCATCCCCCATGCGCATGCCGCATCACTCATGCTTTATATTGCCCCTGCCCTTGCCTCAATGCCGTCCCAGCCCATGCCATAGCCCAATGCGCATAACTCATGCCCTGATGGCCCCCCCCTTCCCCTTTCGTCATATTCAGTCAAGTCTCATGCCCATGCCCATAATCTCTTACTGCTCTCATCCCTCACATGCCCCTGCCCTTGCTCATGCAGTCAAGCTCATGCCCCCCCCCATGCCCATGCGCATAACTATGCCCCCCTGATGCCCCTGCTCTTGCCTCATGAGCAGTCAAAGCCATGCCCCATGCCTAGGCAATACTCATGCTTATGTATGGCCCCTGGCCCTTGCTCATGTAAGTCAGCTCATGTGGCCCATGCCCATAGGCCGCATTACTCATGTGATGCCCCTTGCCCCATGCTCATGCCCAAATCAAGCCATGCCCATGCTCATGCGCATACTCATGCCGATGCCCTTATCTGGCCCCTTACCTCATGCCAGTTCAAGCCTTCAGCCCAATGCCCCAAGCCGCCATAACTCATGCTGATGCCCCTGCCCTGCCCTTGCTCATCGCTTTCAAGCTCATGCGCCTTGCCCATGCGCATGACTCATGCTGATGCCCCTGCCCCGTGCTCATGCAGTCAAGCAGGCTCGAGTGGCCCCAATGCCCATGCGCATCCTATGCCTGAATGGGCCCCTGCCCTTGCTCATGCAGTCGAAGCCCCTTCCATGCCTGCCCATGCGCAATAACTTCAGCTGAATAGTGCCCTGCCCCTTTGGCTCATTCAGTTCAAGCTCAGGCCCAATGCCCCATTCGCATCACGCATGCTGATGCCCCTGCCCCTTTTGCCCCTCGTACAAGTCCCCCCAAACTAAAGCCCATGCCCATGCCCATGCGCATACCCATGCTGATGCCCCTGCCCTTTGCACAGCAAGTCAAGCTCATGCCCATGCCCAATTCGCTTATGCTCATGCTGAGGGCCCCTGCCCCTTCTTGGCTCATGGCAGTCAACCTCATGCCCATGCCATTCGCATACTCATGCTAAATGCCCACTGCCCCTTTGCACGATGAGACAGCTCATTATGCCATGCCCGCCCATTCCATGCAGTCAAGTCTCATGCCCCATCTCATGCGCATACTCCATGCCGATGCCCCTGCCCTTACTCCAATGCAGTCAAGCTTTTTCCCGTGCCCATGTTCCAAGCGCATACTCATGCTGATGCCCCCTGCCCTTGCCTCCATGCAAGACAAGCTCATGCCCCATGCCCCCATGCTCATTGCAGTCAGCTCATGCCCAGGCCTCCTGGCGCCATAGTACTTTTCTCATCCTGTCCGATTCAATATGCCGATGACCCTGCGCCCTTAACGCAGCAGTCAAGCCTCTCCCCATGCGCCCAAGCGCATACTCATGCTGATGCCCCTGCCTTGCGTCAATGCAGTCAAGCTCATGGCCCATCTCGCCCAAGAGGGGAAGGAGATATCCCGCATAACTCATTTGATGCTTCATCCTTTAGGCCCCCTGCTCTTCTCATGCAGTCCAAGCTCATGCCCACGCCTAGGCATACCTCATGCTTATGCCCCTGCCCCTTTCTCAATGCAGTCAAGCTCCATGGGCATGCCCATGCCAAATGCCCCGCATAACTCATTGCCTAATGCCCCTGCCCCTGCTCATGCAAGACAAAAAGCTCAGGCCCCATGATCCCATGCCTGCTCATGGCCGTTTCATCTCACTGTGCCCATAGCCCTCATTGCGCATAACTCATGCCGAATGCCCCCTGCCCCCCTTACTCTGCATTCAGCTCATGCCCATGCCCAAGCGCATACTCATGCTGATTGCCCCTGCCCTTGCTCATGCAGACAAGCTCATGCCATGCCCATGCTCATAGCAGTCAAGCTCATGCCATGCTCATGCGCATACTCATGCTGATGCCCCTGCCCTTACTCATGCAGTCAAGCTCATGCCATGCCAAGCGCATACTCATGCTGATGCCCCTGCCCCCCTTGCTCATGCAGTCAAGCTCCCATGCCCTTGCCCATGGCGCATACTCCAGCCTGATCCCCTGCCCTTGCCTCATCAGTCAGCTTCATGGGCGCCCCCATGCCCATGCGCATACTCATTTGCCCTGATGTGGCCCCTGTCCCGTGCTCACATGCAGTCAAGCCTCATGCCCATGCCCATTTGCCGCATAACTCATGCGATTGCCCCCTGCCCCCCTTTGCCTCAATGCAGGCAAGCCTCAGGCCCATTGCCCATGCGCATACACATGGCCTGATGCCCCCTTCCCTTTGCTCGTGCGTCAAGGCTCAAGCCCATGCCCATCGCCCATTGCGCATACCCATGTCCTGATGCCCCTTGGCCCTTTAATGCCCCCTCATGCAGTCCCAGCTATATGGCCCATGCCCATTGCACTTATGCTCATGCCTGATGCCCCGGGCCCTTGGCTCAGGCCAGTCCAGCTCATTGCCATAATGCGCATACTCGAGATGACCCTGCCCTTGCTCAATGAATCAAGCTCATGCCCATGCTCATGGGCCCCCGGGGCCATACCCGCTATGCCCCTGCCAGTGCTCATGCAGTCAAGCTCTGCCCATGCCCTGCGCATACTCTCATGCTGATGCCCCTGCCCTTGCTCATGCAGTCAAGCTCAGGCCCATGCCCATGCGCATACACATGCTGATGCCCCTGCCCTTGCTCGTGCAGTCAAGCTCAAGCCCATGCCCATGCCCATGCGCATACCCATGCTGATGCCCCTGCCCTTGCTCATGCAGTCAAGCTTATGCCCATGCCCATGCGCTTATGCTCATGCTGATATGCCCCTTGCCCTTGCTCATGCGGTCACTCATGCCCATGCCCATGCGGCAGACTCATGATAATGGCCCCGGCCTGTGCTCATGCAGTCAAGCTCATGCCCATGCCTAGGCATACGCATGCCGTAAATGCCCCTGCCCTTGCGCAAGCAGGTCCAAGCTCATGCCCATAGCCCATGCGCATACTCATGCTGATGCCGCCCCTGCCCTTGCTCATGCAACAACTCATGCCCTGCCCATGCTCACGCAGTCAAGCCTCATGCCATGCTCTCATGGCGCATACTCATCGATGCCCCTGCCCTTACTCATGCAGTCAGCTATGCCCATGCCCAAGCGCATACTCCTGCTGATGCCCCTGCCTGGCGCATGCAGTCAGCTCAGCCCTTGCCATGCAACTCATGCGGATGCCCTGCCCTTGCTCATGCAGTCAAGGCTCATGCCCATGCCCATGATGCCATACTCAGGCGGATCCCCGGCCTTGCTCATGCAGTCAAGATCATGCCCATGCCCAGCATACTCTGCTGATCCCGCCCGTGCTCAGTGCAGTCAAGCTCAGGCCCATGCTCAGGCGCATACACCTGCTGATGCCCCGGCCCTTGCGCGGCGTCAAGCTCAGCCCTGCCCCATTGCCCCATGCGAAACACATCTGATGGCCCCTGCCCTTGCTCATCCAATCAGCTCTGCCCATGCCCATGGCGCTTAGCTCCTCCTGAGGCCCTGCCCTTGCTCATGCAGTCAAGCTCATTCCAGCCCATGCGCATACTCATGATGATGCACTTCCTTGCGCTGCAGTCAGCTCATGCCCATGCTCAGGGCGCTACCCATCTGATGCCCCTTCCCTTGCTCATGCATCAACTCATCCCCATCGCCCTGCGCATCTCTGCTGATTCCCATACCCTCCTATGCAGTCAGCTCAGGCCCATGCCCTAGCATAACATGCTGATGCCCCTGCCCTAGCTCGTGCAGTCCAAGCCAAGCCCATGCCCAGCCCCCATGCGCATACTCATGCGATGCCCCTGCCATTGCTCATGCAGCAAGCTTATGCCCATGCCCATGCACTTATGCTCATCTGGAGGCCCCTGCCCTTGCTCATGCATCAAGCTCCTGCCATTGGCCCGTGCGCAGACTCATGCGGGATGGCCCCTGCTCTTGCTTGCTCATGCAGTCAGCTCATGCCCTGCCGAGGCATAATACTCATCTTATGCCCCTGCCCTTGCGTCAGGCATACTCAAGCTCATGCCCATGCCCAGCGCAGACTCATGCTGAATGCCCTGCCCTTGCTATGAACAAGCGCATGCCCTCCCATGCGCATGCAATCAAGCTCATGCATGCCCATGCGCATGGCGCATACTCTGGCCGATGCCCCTGCCCTACTCATGCAGTCAAGCTTCTGCCCATCCAAGCTCATACTCATTCTGATGCCCCTGCCCTTGCTCATCCAGTTCAAGCTCATGCCCTTGCCCATTCGCACTCATGCTGAGCCCCTGCCTGGCTCATGCATCAAGCTCAGGCCCATGCCCATCGCGCATAACCAGGCTGATGCCCCTGCACCCTTGCTCATGCAGTCAAGCTCGGCCCCGCTGCCCTGCCATACCTCAGGCTTATGCCCGGCCCTTGCTCATGCAGTCAAGCGCAGGCCCATGCCCTGCGCATACGCATGCTGATGCCCCTGCCCTTGCTTTAACAGTCACTAAAGCAGTCATGCCCATGCCCATAGCCCATACACTACCCTGCTGATCGCCCTGCCCTTGGCACATGCAGTCAAGCTCATGGCCCATGCCAGGCGCTTCTCTCATCTGATTGCCCCTGCCCTTGCTCATGAGTCAAACTCATGGCCCATGCCCATGGCGCATACTCATCTAATGCCCCTGTCCCTGTCTAGACCAAGGCTCATATGCCCATTGCCCATGCTCATGCAGTCAGCGAATCCCATGCTCATTGCCGCATACTCATGCCGATGCACCTGCCCTACTCATTCAAGCGCGTGCCCATGTACCAAGTCCCAAGCGGCATACTCATGCTGATGCCCCTCCCTGGCTTCATGCAGAAAAGCTCATGCCCAGGCCAATGCGCATAGCAGTCAGCTCATGCCCATGCCTCATGCCAGCTCATGCCGTGACCCTCCCGTACTCATGCAGTCACTCATGCCCTGCCAGCGCATACTCATGCTGATGCCCTGGCCCTTGCTCAAGGCAGTCAAGCTCAATCCACCTGCCTGCGCATACGCATCTGATGCCCCTGCTCTTGCTCATGCAGTCAAGCTCATGCCCATGGCCTAGGCATACTCATGCTTATGCCCCTGCACTTGTCTCTGCAGTCAAGCTCATGCCCATGCCCATGCGCATCTCATGCTAATGCCCCGGCCCATTGCTCATGCAGAACCATTGCCCCATGCCCTGCTCAAATGCAGTCAATCCTCAGGCCCCTGTCATGCGCTAAATCCATGATCCGATGCCCCGGCCCTTACTCCATGCAGTCACGCTCATCCCATGCCCAAGCGCATACTCAGCTGAGCCCCTGCCCTTGCCTCATGCAGAACAAAGCTCAAATGCCCATGCACATGCCTTCATGCAGTCAAGCCGGCCCTCTCATGCGCATACTCATGCGATGCCCTGCCCTTACGCATGCATCAAGCTCATACCCATGCCAGCGCATATCATGCGGAGGCCCCTGCCCGTTCTCAGCAAGTCAGCTCATGCATTGCCCTGCGCATACGCATTCTGATGCCCTGCCCGCTCATGCGTCAAGCTCAGGCCCATGCCCATGCGCATATACCCATGCTGAGGCCCCTGCCCTTGCTCAGGCAGTCCAAGCTCATAGCCCATGCCCATGCGCATCTCATGCTGATGCCCTGCCCGCGCATGCAGTCAAGCTCAGCCAGGCCCATAACCGCATACACAGGCTGTGCCCCTGCACTTGCTCGTGCAGTCAAGCTAAGCCATGCCCTGCCATGCGCATAACCCTCCCCTCCCTGCTCTGCAGTCCAAGCTCATGCCCATGCCCATGCGCTACTCTGCTGATGCCCCTGCCCTTGCTCATGCAGACAAGCTCATTGCCCTGCCCTTCTCATGCGTCAAGCTCATCCCATGCTCATAGCGCATACTCAGCCGTGCCCCCTGCCCTTACTCTGCAGTCCAACTCATGCCCCTGCCCCCAAGCGCATACGCATGTTGATGCCCCTGCCCTTGCTCATGCAGTCAACTCATGCCCTTGGCCCATGCGCATACTCCTGCTTGATGCCCCTGCCCTTGCTCATGCCGTCAAGCTCATGCCATGCCCAATGCGCATACTCATGTGATCCCCTGCCCCTTGCTCATGCATTCAATCTCATGCCCAATTCCCCATTCTCAATACTCCTTCTTATGCCCCTGCCTTGCTCATAGGCAGTCAAGCTCAGGCCATGCTCAAATGCTCATACAACCCTTGATGCCCCCCCTGCCCTTTCTCTTGCAGTCAAGCTCAACCCATGCCCATGCCCATTGCCATACCATCTGATGCCCCTGC
>JACBWV010000099.1:6427040-6432246 GCA_013435795.1 Chlamydomonas sp. ICE-L | reverse complement strand
GTAATTTAGCCGAGCAGTCCCAGTGATTGGCGCATGAGGGTGCAATGGCTCAGATCAAGTCCTCATAGGAGGATGGCCGAGGGGTTCGATTGGGATGAGAGTGACGCTGTAGGGTCTAAATTTGAGCTGGATGAGCCTAGTCTGGCTTGGTCTTGGTCTTGTCTTGGACGGTCGGGGCTGGTCTGGGTGCTTGCTCTTGCTCTTCTTGGGCTTGGATTGGAGATGGAGTGACTTGGAACGAGCTGGCGAACACTTTTGGCTTGGCCTACCATTTTCAGTCGTCAGTCCGAGGCGGGCCGTCCCCAGTTGTCGTGGCCTGCCCGTCTTTCAAAGATTTCCTTTCCCCAACCTGCGCCCATGCTCTGAGGTCCCTGTTATTGCTGACTTGAGACTTCGGCGAAATAATTACATGCATGACGGATCCTCCTAGCTCAAGCTCTCACAAATTCTCTTAGTTCTCTGCCGGATATATGGTGGAGGTTCATATTGATGTTGGTTGGTTGATGGTGGTGGTGGTTTGGTAAGTTTTTTCTCCAGCCCGCTCACAATCCTGTTGAAGCTGCAGGGATACTTGGGGGCTTTCATGTTTGATGGTGGTTGGTGGGTGGTGGTGGTGTGTGTTTGGGTTGGTGGGTGGTTGTGAGATCTGCAAGGATATTGGGGAATTTTCATGTTGACTGGTGGTGTGGTGGATTGTGTGGTGGTGGGTGGTTGTTGGTGAGATCTGCATATGACAGGGGGATGTTCATGTTTGATGGTGGTGGTGGTGGTGTGGTGGGTGGTTGGTGGCAAGTTGGGTGGGTTTGTTGTGTGGAGCTCAAGGGATGTGGGGGAGGTTTCATGTTTGATGGTGGGTGGTGGTGGTGGTGGTGGGTGGTGGGTGGCAAGTTGGGTGGTTGGTTGTGGGATCTGCAGGAGGGGTGGGTTCAAGGGGTGATATTTGTCACAGGTTTTTCTTTTTTCTCTCCGTCTCTGTCTCCTATGTTTTTTAAGTTCCCCTTGACTTGTCCACCCGCACAACGCTTACTTACGGCCACCTCGTTTTCTTTTGGGCCGCTCTATTGCTGAAAATTCGCTATTTCTGTAATCCCCCATGTTTCATTCCAGCCCATATCCCATTCTTTTTCCTCTCTACTTTTTTTTCCTCTTTCAGCCTTGTCACTAGTTGTTTTTCAGGTCTGTCTGGTGCCTTAAAACCTCTCGTGTGCTTCCTTTTTATAACACTTATAATTGTTTGCCATCTCTGTTTCTATCTTGTCCTCTATTCGTGCATGTCATTTTCTTAGTTTATGTAACGAATCCTCTCTCTCTTTGCTCATGAGCCCACTTATCTCATGCCAACCTCTCTT
The DNA here is from genome assembly GCA_013435795.1 of Chlamydomonas sp. ICE-L. Taxonomy (NCBI): domain Eukaryota; kingdom Viridiplantae; phylum Chlorophyta; class Chlorophyceae; order Chlamydomonadales; family Chlamydomonadaceae; genus Chlamydomonas; species Chlamydomonas sp. ICE-L. Next base: position 6,430,897 of record JACBWV010000099.1, on the reverse strand, counting down.
TTTTGAACCCCACCCCGGTTGCCTTGAGCACATGAGACTGCAGTTGCATCTTTTCAACCTGTACAACAGCTGAAGTCACCTTACTTGGTTCTGGTAGAGTATACCGCAGCCCACGAGCCCACTTATCTCATACCAACCCCTATTTTCTGAAACCCACCTCGTCTGCCTTCAGCACACGAGACTGCAGGTGCAACTTTTCTACCCGTGCAACAGCTGAATCCAACTCGTTTTAGGGCCATTTAGGGGGTGGGGGGAAAACTTGTTTTCAACATTTTTATAGCGATAATTTTGCCAAAACGGGGTCAAAACTAGCGATCGCTATAAATAGCAGGAAGAATAAAACCTGACCCACCTCGTCTGCCTTGAGCACATGAGACTTCAGGCATACCTTCTCTACCTTTACAGCAGCTGAAGCCACACCATCTGGTTCTGGTACAACACCTGGTCATGATAACGCCTAGTGGGGCGTGGTATTAAGAGAGCCCCGTCTTACGGCGGAAGGTAGAACAAAATCAATTATATGATTGACGATGAAACTTACCTCGTCTGCCTTCAGCAAATGAGACTGCAGTTGCACCTTCTCTACCTACACAGCACCTGAAGTCACATCGCTTGATTCTGGTACAGTATACCGCGGCCCACGAGCCCACTTATCTCATACCAACATCTCTTTTCTGAAACCCACCTCATTTGCCATGAGCACACAAGACTGCAGGTGCAACCTTTCGGTGGAGCCCCCCCTCCTGGAGAGCGGGAGCCCCCAGATTCACCTGTCCATTTATCCGACTGCCCCCCCCCCCCCCCCCCCCCCCCCCCCCGAGACTAAGCCTGACACGCCAGCCAACTGTTTCGTAAGTAACTGCCCCAACCCAACCCACCTCGTCTGCCTTGAGCACATGAGACTTCACGTATACCTTGTCCACCTGTGCAACAGCTGAAGTCACCTCATTTGGTTCTGGTACAACACCTAGTAATGATAACGCCTAGTGGGGCGTGACATTAAGGGAGCCCTGTCTTACGGCGGAAGGCAGTAAAAACTCAATTATATGATTGAGGATGCAACTCACCTCGTCTGCCTTGAGCACATGAGACTTCAGGCACAATTGTTTGGCGTACCGCCCGGGCTGCTACTTTACCTGGACAAAGCTACCATGGGGGTTGACAGCGACCGCGAACACTAAAGCGCACCTGTAGGGATTCGAACCCCGCACCTTCTGATTTCAAGGAGCTCTACCATTGAGCCAATCGTTGAAACGGGATTGCACACGAGCCCACTTGTCTCATGCCAACCTCTTTTTTTTGTAACCCACCTCGTCTGCCTTGAGCACATGAGACTTCAGGTACACCTTCTCTACCTTAGCAGCAGCTGATGCCTGCGCGTTTGGTTCTGGTGCAACACCAACTTGTCCGAAGCCTAATTCTCTTCATTCTTGCACCCCTTCACGTTTCCGAAGCCCACGAGCCCACTTATCTCATAAAACAAACGTATCTGAAACCCACCTCGTCTGCCTTGAGCACACGAGACTTCAGGTACACCTTCTCTACCTTAGCAGCAGCTGTGAGCATCACTTGGTTTACACCCAACTCGGCAATAACATACCACAACCTGGCATGGTGTGGTGTGGAGTGGGGTGTTTGTATGTGTGTGTGTGTGTGTGTGGTTTGGGGGTTGGATTAAAGGGGGTGGTGATGGCAACGTGGTGTGGTGTGGGGCGTGTGTGTGTTTGAGCTGTGAGCGTCACATGGTTAACACCCAACTCGTCAATAACATACCACAACCTGGAGTGGGGTGTTTGTTTGTATGTGTGTGTGTGTGTGTGTGTGTGTGTGGTTTGGGGGTTGGATTAAAGGGGGTGGTGATGGCAACGTGGTGTGGTGTGGGGCGTGTGTGTGTTTACAGGAGCTGTGAGCGTCACTTGGTTGACACCCAAGTCGGCAATCACATACCACAACCTGGCATGGTGTGGTGAGGTGCGGGGTGTTTTAATGTGTGTGTGTTATTCTGTGGGTAGGTTGGGGGTTATATTAGAAGGGTAGGTGATGGCAATGTGGTGTGGTGTGGTGAGTTTGTATGTGTACGTGTTTGTATGTTCACAGCATCTGTGAGCGTCACTTTGTTTACACCCAACTCGTCAATAACATACCAACAACCTGGCATGGATAGCTTTGTGGTTTTGATTATAAGTCATGGTGAAGGTGATGGCGATGTGGTGTTGTGTGGTGTGATGGTGGCGATGGTGGTGGCGGTGGCGGTGGGGGTAGGCGACGCGTTGTTGTGTTTTGTTGTGTGGTGTTGTGTAATGTTGTGTGGTGGTGGCAATGGTGATGGCGGTGGGGGATGGTGACGTGGTGTTGTTTGGTGTTGTGTAGTGTTTTGTGTTGGTGGTAATAGTGGTGGCGGTGGGGGATGGTGACGTGGTGTTATGTGGTGGTGGCAGTGGTGGTGGCTGTAGTGAATGGCGGCGTGGTGTGGTGTGGTGTTGAGTGGTGGTGGCAATGGTGGTGGCGGTGGGGGATGGTGACGTGGTGTTGTTTGGTGTTGTGTAGTGTTGTGTGTGGGTGGTAATAGTGGTGGCGGTGGGGGATGGTGACGTGGTGGTGTGTGGTGGTGTGTGGTGGTGGTGGCTGTAGTGAATGCGGCGTGGTGTGGTGTGGTTTGAGTGGTGGTGGCAATGGTGGTGGCGGTGGGGGGATGTGACGCGGTGTTGTTTGGTGTTGTGTAGTGTTGTGTGTTGGTGGTAAGATGGTGGCGGTGGGGGATGGTGACGTGGTGTTGTGTGGTGTTGTGTGGTGGTGGTGGCTGTAGTGATGGGCGGCGTGGTGTGGTGTGGTGTTGAGTGGTGGTGGCCATGGTGGTGGCGTGGTTGGGGAATGGTGGACGTGTTTGTTGGTGTTGTGTAGTGGTTGTTGGGGGTGGTAATAGTGGTGGCGGTGGGAGGATGGTGAATGTGGTGTTTGTGTGGTGATTTGTGTGGTGGTGCAGGTGGAGTCGGTAGGGCCTGGCCGCCCTGGTTGTGTGGTGTTAGGTGTTCGGTGTTCAGAGTGGTGGTGCGGGGTGTGGTGGCCGATGGTGGTGGCGGAGGGTGGCGGTGGGCATCATCAATGTAGCACCCACAGTGTGTTTATAACACTCGCGGATTATGATACATGACTTCGATTTTGTACTTGTGTGCCATTCTTACAAATTCCGGTGTAGCCACTGGACTGGTCCGCTTTTACAAAACAGAAAAGACAGCTTGATAAACACTGGTGGGCACTGAACACCCCAACAGAGTGGCAGGGCAAAACAAAAATAGTGGCAGGACAAGCCCCCCCCCCCCCCCCCCCAAATAAAACCAATTTACAGAGTGGCGGGCAAAAACAAAAATAGTGGCAGGACAAGCCCCCCCACCCCCCACCCCCCACCCCCCCAAAAAATAAACAGAGTGCAGGGCAAAACAAAAATAGTGGCAGGACAAGCCCTCCCCCCCCCCCCACCCCCCCCCACCCCCCCACCCAAAAAAAATAAACAGAGTGGCAGGGCAAAACAAAAATAGTGGCAGGACAAGCCCCCCCCCCCAAAACAATAAACAGAGTGGCAGGACCTGCGGTCTTGCCCAACAGAAAAGGCTCAAATGCAGCTTGAGAAACAAGCACTGGTGAAGTGAACCCAAGCAAATCGTAAACAAAAGGGTCCTGAAGTTCGTGCTATGCAGATGATTTGTCAATCTCTTAATTTGTTAATTTGCAGAAGGTCGATAACGCAACACCGTCACCATCGTTTGTGTGTGTGTGTGTGTGTGTGTGTGTGTGTGAGAGTGTTTGTGCTATGCAGATAATGATTTAATTTGTTAATTTGCCACCATAGTGTGTGTGTG
>JACBWV010000099.1:6319540-6422040 GCA_013435795.1 Chlamydomonas sp. ICE-L | reverse complement strand
GCAACTGATTATCAACCAACTCAGGGCCCCATCCTACCCAAATCCCAACCGACTTGGAACCGCATCTGGGGTCATGTGTCATGGTCTCATGTGACAGGTGGATGGTGTAACACAGCAACTGATTATCAACCAACTCAGGGCCCCATCCTACCCAAATCCCAACCGACTTGGAACCGCATCTGGGGTCATGTGTCATGGTCTTATGCAGGCTTCTTTTCAGATCTGTAAATGGTTTTTTTCTAGATATATGGTTTTAGGCATCCTCCAGGGGCAGCGTTTCTAGTACTTTTCATTACATTACATTACATTACATTACATTACATTACATTACATTACATTACATTACATGTTAAAGTCTACTTGACACCGCGAGGGTGTATGGGACTCTGTGCTTTAAACAAAAAGAAAAAGCACCCACAAAGCAAAAAACCCCATTACATCAGGAGTGTGTCGAGGACAAACAAACCAAGCTCCCAACCACCGTTTTGGTGGCGTAGGTATTAAACCCCCTAGAGCCGGACCCAGATCTCAACCACTTACAGTGGCGGAGGTAAGAAGCTAACAAATGAGAAGTCACAAGAAGAAAAGAAAAAAAAAGGGATAATAAATTACGGTGCCACTAAGCAGTCCAGGGCTTCCTGTCTTGCTCTTCTACAAGTAGAAAGATAGTCGGCTAGGTTGCTCCAGAAAGTCTTAGTGCCATTTCCATTCATGAAGGTTCTGAATGTGGAATCGCAGAATTCCACATTCCATACGGTTAAGTCGGTATCCTCATGGACATGCCTATAAATATCTGTAAACAGCTTCTGGTAGCGGAGGCGAATATCATTATAAAAAGGGCACTCAAACATATGCATTTCATCCTCAGGTTTTTGGAACCCACACATTTGACAGTGTCTCATTGAACGAGGGATGTGTGCTCTATCCACCACCCTCATTCTTTCTGTGTTCAGCCAATGGGAACCCATTCTAAACTGTGCTATGGAACGAATCTGATCCTGCTTATGTAAGGCAGATGTAAAGGGAATCAAGCCATTCTCATCATTGCTGTTAGCTGCGAACCATTTCTGGTATCGGAGGCGTTTAAAGCCAACCCTTCTCTCATCAGGGATGTCTCTGACTGCATTGGTGTCACTTGGGTACTTAAACCTCCATGACTCAAAAACTTCAGACATAATACCTTCGACATCGACAGCCTCCAAAATGTTGAGGTTTTTACTGGATCCTAGCTTGTGGAGAGCACAACGGAAGTCATGAACCCAGCCAGTGTTGGAATCAAAAGATTCCTCAAGAGCCATTCTAATGAGATCCTCAGGTTCTTCATCTATGGTCTTGTTCCAGAAGCGCAAAGCTTGTTTATGCCAAGCAAAACACAACGGGGTTTTACCCAGCTCTTCCATGATAATATTAGATGTAGTAGATTGGCAAACACCCAACATTTGTTTAAGTATACCCCTATGCCATTTCTCACAAGCATGGTCATTTGAGATAAGTGTGTTGTTCAGAATAGAAGGAGCCCACACCTCACAGCCAAAATTCAGGATAGGTTGTACAAGAGAATCAAACAGGTGGGTGAGAATATCAATATTGTATATCTCCATAGTATGGCATCGCCTACGGAGCATGTGGTGAGCCTTTTGGGCCTTAGCGCGCATCCTAGAAAAAGCAGCTTTTGCACGATTGCTTGAGTCACCATCCACAAAGAGGGATCCCAGGTAGATAAAAGATAACTTTGTAGAAAGCTGTGCTCCATCATAGACAAATTTGTAATCAGGATCCATACGGGCCTCATCACAGAATTGCTTGTTGAAAACGACAATCTCAGTTTTCTTTTCAGTACTTTTTTTAGTAATTTGTATACCTTTGTAGCATTTTATAGTTTTTTAGGGCAAAAACAACTTTTTTGTACATTTTCATTGCGATAATTATGCCAAACCGGGTCAAAACTAGCGATCACTATGTATAGCGGGGGGAAAAGCCCTGGTCTCATGTGAAAGGTGGATGGTGTAACACAGCAACTGATTATCAACCAACTCAGGGTCCCATCCTACCCAAATCCCAACCGACTTGGAACCAAATCTGTCTCATGTGAAAGGTGGATGGTGTAACAAAGCAAATGATTATCAACCAACTCAGAGTCCCAATCTACCCAAATCCCAACCGACTTGGAACCAAATCTGTCTCATGTGAAAGGTGGATGGTGTAACAAAGCAAATGATTATCAACCAACTCAGAGTCCCAATCTACCCAAATCCCAACTGACTTGGAACCGAATCTGTCTCATGTGAAAGGTGGATGGTGTAACAAAGCAACTGATTATCAAGCAACTCAGAGTCCCAATCTACCCAAATCCCAAATGACTTGGAACCAAATCTGTCTCATGTGAAAGGTGGATGGTGTAACACAGCAACTGATTAACTGAACCCCAAACAAGATTTAGCCTATTTGCCTACCCCTGGACTGCAACATCAAAACAATTCACACACTCTCCAAACCACACTGCCTGTTTATTCATTTGGGTGAAGATCCGCGCATGAAAAACAATACACACACTCTCTCCAAGCCACGCCATCTGTTCATTCATTGAATCATTTGGGAGAATATACGCGCATCAAAAGGATTATGCTGAGCACGCATAAAGGGTTTAGGGTTTTCGCCAAGCAACCACCAAGTATTTATGCCCTCCCACCCACCCACCCACCCACCCCCTCCCACCCACACAACACACACTCTCCCACACACTCTGCCACCCCGCCCCCACACCTTAATCAGTTTTCCAGCTTCGGCTTTCAGCACCCCCCTGATGTGTTGAGCACAACTACTTCCATGGCCCAGCTCCCCCCCCCCCCCCCCCCCAACACCCCCCCCCCCCCCCCCAACACACCCAGCTCCCCCCCCAACACCCCCTACCCTACCCCACCCCCACCCAACACACCCTGCCCCCCACACCTTAATCAGTTTCCCAGCTTCAGCTTTCAGCGCCCCCCTGATGTGTTGAGCACAACCACTTCCATGGCCCAGCCCCCCCCCCCCCCCTACCCCCCACCCACCCAACACACACTCTCCCACCCCGCCCCCGCACCTTAATCAGTTTTCCCAGCTTCAGCTTTCGGCACCCCCCTCAAAGTGTTGGGCATAATCACTTCCATAGCCCAGCTCCCCACCCTCCCACCCCCAACCAACCACCCACCCAGCACCACCCAACACAGACTCTCCCACCCGCCCCCTCACCTTAATTAATTTTCCAGCTTCGGCTTTCAACACCCCCCTCAAAGTGTTGAGGATAACCACTTCCATGGCACAGACCCCCCCACCAACCCTCCCATCCACCCAACACCACCCTACACAAACTCTCACACCCCGCCACCGCACCCTAACCAGTTTTCCAGCTTCGGCTTTCAACAACCCCCTGATATGTTGAGCATAACCACTTACATGGCCCAGACCCCCCCCCCACCCACCATCCCATCCACCCAACACCACCCTACACAAACTCTCACACCCCCGCCACCGCACCCTAACCAGTTTTCCCAGCTTCGGCTTTCAACAACCCCCTGATATGTTGAGCATAACCACTTACATGGCCCAGCCCCCCCCCCACCCACCCTCCCCATCCACCCAACACCACCCAACACAAACTCTCCCACCCCGCCACCCGCACCTTAACCAGTTTTCCAGCTTCGGCTTTCAGCACCCCCCTGATATGTTGAGCATAACCACTTACATGGCCCAGCCCCCCCCCCCCCCCCCCCCCCCCCCAACACCACCCAACACACACTCTCCCACCCCGCCACCGCACCTTAACCAGTTTTCCAGCTTCGGATTTCAGCACCCCCCTGATGTGCTGAGCTCGCGAGTCTTTATGGTTCAGCACCACCACATCGTTGTCTGTGGACCTCTTTCGCACTTCCGATGGCTGGAACAATATGCGGTTGCGGCATTGGACTTTCTGCAAACAGGGCATGGTATATAATGAGGTGTGTGTGTCAGCATGTGTGTGTGCAGTGTGTGTGCGTGTGTGTGTGTGTGTGTGTGTGTGTGTGTGTGTGTGTGTGTGTGTGTTTGTTGCCATGGCCCAGCACCACCACATCGTTGTCTGTGGACCTCTTTCGCACTTCCGATGGCTGGAACAAGATGCGGTTGCGGCACTGAACTTTCTGCGAGCGGGGCATGGTGCAGAATGAGGTGTGTGCGCGTCGTTGGAGTGTGTTTCTGCAAGTGTGTCAGGTGTGTGTTGTTTGTGTTGTGTGTGTGTTTGTTGGCATGGCCCAGCACCACCACATCGTTTTCTGTAGCCCTCTTTTGCACTTTCGATGGCTGAAACAAGATGCGGTTCCGGCATTGGACTTTTTGCAAACAGGGCATTGTATAGAATGAGGTGTGTGTGTCAGCATGTGTGTGTGCAGTGTTGGTGTGTGTGTGTGTTTGTTGCCATGGCATAGCAACACCACATCGTTGTCTGTAGCCCTCTTTTGCACTTCTGATGGCTGAAACAATATGCGGTTCCGGCATTGGACTTTCTGCAAGCAGGGTATAGTCCAGAATGAAGTGTGTATGTATGCGTGTGTGTGTTGGTTCGCTGATGGTGCGTGTGTCTACATGTGTGTGATTTGTTTGTAGTTTGTGCTGTGTATACAAGGTACAAGGTACACAGTACAAAGTAGATGATACATGGTACAAGGTACAAGGTACAAGGTACACAGTACACAGTGCAACGTGCACAGTACACGGTACAAGGTACAAGGCACAAGGTACACAGTACACAGTACAAGGTGCACAGTACAAGGTACACAGTACACGGTACAAGGTACAAGGCACAAGGTACAATGTACAAGGTACACAGTACAAGGTACAAGGTACACAGTACAAGGTAAAAGGTACAAGGCACAAGGTATAAGGTGCAAGGTACACAGTACAAGGTACAATGTACACAGTACAAGGTACAAGGTACACAGTACAAGGTACACAGTACAAGGTACAAGGTACACAGTACAAGGTACAAGGTACACAGTACAAGGTACACAGTACAAGGTACAAGGTACACAGTACAAGGTACTCAGTACAAGGTACACAGTACAAGGTACAAGGTACTCAGTACAAGGTACACAGTACAAGGTACAAGGTACTCAGTACAAGGTACTCAGTACAAGGTACACAGTACAAGGTACAAGATACTCAGTACAAGGTACACAGTACAAGGTACAAGGTACTCAGTTCAAGGTACTCAGTTCAAGGTACACGGCACAATGTATAAGGTACAAGGCACATAGTACAAGGTACAAGGCAAAAGGTACAAGATACAAGGTAAAAGGTACACAGTACACAGTACAAGGCAAAAGGTACAAGGTACACAGTACAGGGTACAAGGTACACGGCTATTCCCATCTCTACACAATCACACACTGAACACCTAAGCTACCCCCCCCCGCCCCCCAGTTGCCTGCCTCCCCAGGATCTGTAGCTGACTCAGCAAGAGGAATCTTGTCCAGCTCCTGTTGCTGCGGCTATTCCTATTCCTACAAAAGCACACGCTGAACACCACCACCACCACCACCACTAACACCACCACCTCCACCACCACCACCACCATAAGCAACATGAGTCAGCAAGGAGCATCTTGACCAGCTCCTGTTGCTGACGCTATTCCTATCCACACAAAAGCACACGCTGAACACCACCACCATCACCCCCACCACTAACATCACCACCACCACCACCACCATTTACAACATTTCTCAGCAAGGAGCATCTTGACCAGCTCCTGTTGCTGACGCTATTCCTATCCCTACAAAAGCACACACTGACCACCACCACTACCACCACCACCACCACCACCACCACTATCACCACCACCACCACCACTAACATCAGCAGCACCACCACCACCACTAACATCACCACCACCACCACCACCACCACCACTAACACCACCACCACCACCACTAACATCACCACCACCACCACCACCACCACCACTAACATCACCACCACCACCACCACCACTAACACCACCACCACCACCACCACCACTAACATCACCACCACCACCACCACCACCACCACCACCACCATTTACAACATGACTCAGCAAGGAGCATCTTGACTAGCTCCTGTTGTTTGGGCTATTCCCATCCCTACCCAATCACATGCTGAACACTGCCACCAGCACCAGCACCAGCACCAGCACTTACACCATTACCACCACCAACAACACCAGCGCCGTTTACAACATGACTCAGCAAGGTGCATCATGATCAGCTCCTATTGCTTACGCTATTTCCATCCCTAGACAGTCATACGCTGAACACCGAAGCTACCCCCCCCCCCCCAACCCCCCAACCCCAACCCCCCTGTGGCCTGCCTTCCCAGGGTCTGTAGCTGACTCAGCAAAGATCATCATGAGCAGCTCCTTTTGCTTCCGCTATTTCCATCCCCACACAGTCATACGCTGAACACCGAAGCTACCACCCCCCCCCCCCCCCCCCTGTGGCCTGCCTCCCCAGGGTCCTGTAGCTGACTCAGCAAAGATCATCATGAGCAGCTCCTATTGCTTTCCGCTATTTCCATCCCCACACAGTCATACCCTGAACACCGAAGCTACCCCCCCCCCCCCCCCCCCCCTGTGGCCTGCCTCCCCAGGGTCTGTAGCTGACTCAGCAAAGATCATCATGAGCAGCTCCTATTGCTTCCGCTATTTCCATCCCCACACAGTCATACGCTGAACACCGAAGCTACCCCCCCCCCCCCCCCCCCCCTGTGGCCTGCCTCCCTAGGGTCTGTAGCTGACTCAGCAAAGAGCATCTTGACCAGCTCCTGTTGCTGACACTGTTCCTATCCAAACATAAGCATACACTGAACACAACCAACACCACCAACACTAACACCAATACCATTAAAAACATGAGTCAGCAAGGTGCATCTTGACCAGCTCCTGTTGCTGACGCTATTCCTATCCGCACAAAAGCACACGCTGAACACCAACACCACCACCACCAATACCAATACCATTAACAACATGAGTCAGCAAGGTGCATCTTGACCAGCTCCAGTTGCTGATGCTGTTCCTATCCCTACAAAAGCACACGCTGAACACCACCACCACCAACACCAATACCAATACCATTAACAACACGATTCAGCAAGGTGCATCTTGACCAGCTCCTGTTGCTGATGCTGTTCCTATCCCTACAAAAGCATACGCTGAACACCAACACCACCAACACCAATACCAATACCATTAACAACACGAGTCAGCAAGGTGCATCTTGACCAGCTCCTGTTGCTGATGCTGTTCCTATCCATACAAAAGCACACACTGAACACCAACACCACCCCCAGCACCACCACCACCATTTACAACATGACTCAGCAAGGGGCATCTTGACTAGCTCCTGTTGTTTAGGCTATTCCCATCCCTACCCAATCACATGCTGAACACCGCCACCACCACCAGCACCACCAACACACACTAACACCACCACCTCCACCACCACCAACACCACTTACAACATGACTCAGCAAGGGGCATCTTGACTAGCTCCTGTTGATACGGCTATTCCCATCGATACTCAATAACACGTTGAACATCGAAGCTACCTCCCCCCCGCCCCCCGCCCCCCCTGTGGCCTGCCTCCCTAGGATATGTAGCTGAGTCAGCAATGGCATCTTGACCAGTTCCTGCTCCTGAGGCGATTCCCATCGCTACAAAATCACACGCTGAACACCGATGCTACCCCCCCCCCCCCCCCCCCCCCCCCGGTGGCCTGTCTCCCTAGAATATGTAGCTGACTCAGCAAGGTGCATCTTGACCAGCTCCTGTTGCTGATGCTATTCCTATCCCTACAAAAGCACACGCTGGACACCACCTCTACTACCATCACTAACATGACCACCACGACCACCACCACCACCACCACCACTTACAACATGACTCAGCAAGGGGCATCTTGACCAGTTCCTGTTGCTTTGGCTATTTCCATCCCGCCATTGCAACCACAACAACAACGGCATTGTCGACCACAACGACAACGACATTGCAAACACAGGATTAGCAGCAGTTACAATGCATGAAAAATGCGATCATTATCACACGATTAAATTATCATCCCAGATGAGATGATGATTTAATTATATTGTAGAATTAGATGATCACTGTAGCATGAACTCAGGGCCACCGGTGGTAAAATGGTTGTTTGGGGTTCACTTCATCAATGCCTTTTTCTTCTAAGCCCTTCCTACTACGGTTGGGCAAGTCCCTGTAGTCCATTTGGCCTACCCGTGGACTGTAACATACATACATACAGCAACACCTTCCCCAGTCACGACGTATTTCTACACAAACACCATTACCACCACCACCACCACCACCACCACCACCACCACCACCACCACCACCACCAACATCAACACCACCACCACCAACATCAACACCACCACAAACATCAACACCACCACCAACACCATCAACACCACCACCAACACCACCACCACCACATCCAACACCAACTACACCATTAACAAGACCAAACAAAACAACACCATTAACAAAACCACCACCACCATTAACAACAACAACAACAACAACAACAACAACAACAACAACAACAACAACAACAACAACAACACAACATCACCAACACCAATAACACCACCAACACCAACACTAACACCATTAACAAAACCACCACCACCAACAAAAACAACAACACCATTAACAAATCCAACACCAACACCATTAACAAATCCAACACCACCAACACCAACACCATTAACAAAACCACCACTACCACCACCAACACCACCACCAACACCATTAACAAAACCTCCACCACCACCACCAACACCAACACCATTAACAAAACCACCACCACCACCACCACCAACACCATTAACAAAACCTCCACCAACACCACCAACACCAACACCATTAACAAAACCTCCACCAACACCACCAACACCAACACCATTAACAAAACCTCCACCACCAACACCAACACCGACACCATTAACAAAACCACCACCACCACACACCACCACCAACACCATTAACAAAACCACCACCACCACCACCAACACCACCAACACCATTAACAAACCTCACCAACACCACCAACACCAACACCACTAACAAAACCAACACCACCAACACCATCAACAGGTGTGGCTGGGAGCGGTGGGTACCATGGGTACGTACGCGTGGGAGTGGGTACGCTGACCAGGCAACACCACCACCACCACCATTTAAAAAACCAACACCAACACCAACCCCAACACCAACACCATAAACAAAACCAACACCATAAACAAAACCAACACCATAAACAAAACCAACACCACTAACACCAACACCAACACCAACACCATAAACAAAACCAACACCACTAACACCAACACCAACACCAACACCATAAACAAAACCAACACCACCAACACCAACACCAACACCATTAACAAAACCGCCTCCACCAACACCACAACACCACACCAGTAACAAACCACCACACCCCCACCACCACCACAAAACCATTAACAAAACCACACCACCAACACCACACCACACACATTAACAAAACCTCACCACACCACCAACACACACCACTAACAAAACCAACACCACCAACACCATCAACACCACCAACACCATTGACAAAACCGACGCCGGGAGCCGGGTGGGGGGGACCACCACAACACCATTTAAAGCGACAGCGCCGCACAAACACCAACACCAACACAAAAACCATAAACAAACCCACCAACTAAACAACACCACCCAACAACGGTGGCGATAAACAAAACCAAACAACTAAACACCAACACCACAACAACACCAGAAACAAACCAATCACACTAACACCAACACCAACACCAACACCAACACCAACACCAACACCATAAACAAAACCAACACCACTAACACCAACACCACTAACACCAACACCAACACCTTTAACAAAACCAACACCACCAACACCAACACCATTGATAAAACCAACACCAACACCACGACCACCATTTACAAAAGCAACACCACTACCACCACCACCAACAACACCATTAACAAATCCAACACCAACACCTACGCCAACACCAACAATTACAACCAGGATTAGCAGCAGTACCTTCCCTAAGTACGACGCACTTCTACACCAACACCAACACCTCCAACGTCAACACCATGCGCAACATAACTCATTAAGGGGCATCTTGATCACGACTCACCAAGGGACATCTTGACCATGACTTACCAAGGAACATCTTGACCATGACTCATTAAGGGGCATCTTGATCATGACTCACCATTGGACATCTTGACCAGCTCCTGTTGCTGAGGCACTGCATGGTGCCAGTCAACTGATCCGCACCTCGTACCTCACCAAACGACACTACGAGTGTGGGTGTGGGTGTGGGGAACTGGGGAGTAGGTGTGGGTGCTGGGGCGGGTGTGGGTGTAGGGAACTGGGGAGTGGGTGTGGGTGCTGGTGAGGGTGTGGGTGTGGGGAACTGGGGAGTGGGTGTGGGTGCTGGTGAGGGTGTGGGTGTGGGGAACTGGGGAGTGGGTGTGGGTGCTGGTGCGTGTGTGTGTGTGGGGGGGGGGGGGGAACTGGGGAGAAGGTGTGGGTGCTGATGCAGGTGTGGGGAACAGATCCCACTGAGGATGCAGAGGCTACAGCTGTTCTGATCAAATTGCCTTTTGCTAGGCCGCAAAAGGTATTGGCAAGCTCAAGGTAATCGACCCTTCCTTCACCATGTTATGCTGCCTGGGTGGGTAAGAGATTAGGCTTGGATGTTGGTAAGGGAGGGTGGGTGGGTCATTTGGGTTCAAAATAACAAGTTTCGAAGGCAAGGCCTGCAAACAACTGTCTAGCCACCCCTCGAGGCGCTGCATGGAGCCAGGCAGGTCGTCGCCCACTCCGCTGGCAGTGTTTGTGCTAACCCACAACGGCCGAGGGAATCCGGGTCCAGGCCTCTGTACAATTAGGAACTCTGTTTGCCGTTACTCAACCGTTCTGGCCGGTCCGACGAGTCGCCACGTGGCGCGCCACCTCCTCCAGTTTGAATCATACATTTGAATCGCCGCCTGAATCTGTGTGTGAGCCACGATGAGCCTCGCAGTACGTAACATCTTTGCATTCGCAGTTTAGCTTAGCTAAGCTTAGCTATGCATTTGCCTATGCCGTGCCTTGTACCTGAATATGTGCTCGCCGCCTTGAATCGCCCATGATTATATTCAAGTCACGCCAGGTGCCAGGCTGTTCGTAGAATCGCAACTGACAGTTCGGTTGTCGGTTATCCGTTAGACCGCACCGCTTACAGCAGCCTGGCAGTAGAACCCGTTCTGGTGTGGGACGCGTGCGCGCGACGCGTGCGCGCGAGGTCGCTTTTTCTGGAGTCGCGTCCCCGTTTCAAACTGATCCAGCCTGGAACCGTTTCGTGTAGTACAATATCCCAAAGTCACTGCACATGCCAATGCACACCGTCACCCCTGCACCTGCTGCCCAAACACACTGCAACCTTCTTGGTTCTCTGCCGCAAGTTTTTATCACGTTCCACTTCACTCGCTCACTCCCCGCTCTTAATTCTACCTATCACAACGATCTGCGCTGTAGTTCTCTGACGGGCGATGCGAACTCTATCAATCTGCTTTGCTCTTTAATAATTTCTGCGGTCGCTAGTTCTTCGAAGATTTTCTCACTGGCTACTGAGTTCCCAGTAGCTCTCACAAGGCCACTGACTTGCAGAGCGAGGCGAGCAACCCAACTTCGACAGGGCTGCGAATTTTTCACACCCACTCAGAGCGGGCAGAGGCAAAAAGACAGACAGGGATAACGCAGTTTTCAAGAGACGAGCAATTCATCTCAGAGGGCGCTGCGGGATATTCACTGCGCTTCAGACCTGTCGGCGACAAAAATACGGACATCCGAACTGCAAGCAGTTATCAGGAGCAGACGGGAGCAGAGGTCGACGAAGCGCTGCTTACGGGGACAAGGTTACTGACACTCGAGCAGCCAAGCCGGGTAGACAAGTGCTCGAACTTGAACTTGGGTACATAGTTTCAGCCAGCCAAGCTGGGCAGACACGAACAGGGAACACGCGAACGAGGCTGCAATAGCATGTGGTCGTGAGCAACATCCGGCCACCGCAATCATGTACGTTGCTTCTATCTCGAATGCCCCCTACGGCTGTCTCCACCTAGTTAACACTACATGGGCATTTTAGCCTGCAAGGCTGGGGACCTCTTAAACTTGTTTAACACCTCTTAGTTGGGTGTTCAATAGGTATATGCATCCGTGGGGGCCAATGTATCCCATCCCATCCCATCCCATCCCATCCCATCCCATCCCATCCCATCCCATCCCATCCCATCCCATCCATCCATCCCATCCCATCCCATCCCATCCCATCCCATCCCATCCCAGCCCATCCCATCCCATCCCCATCCCATCCATCCCTCCCATCCCATCCCATCCCATCCCATCCCATCCCTCCCATCCCATCCCAGCCCATCCCATCCCATCCCATCCCATCCCATCCCATCCACCATCCCATCCCATCCCATCCCATCCCATCCCATCCCATCCCATCCCATCCATCCCATCCCATCCCATCCATCCATCCCATCCATCCCATCCCTCCCATCCCATCCCATCCCATCCATCCCATCCCCATCCCATCCCATCCCATCCCATCCCATCCCATCCCATCCCATCCCATCCCATCCCATCCCATCCCATCCCATCCCATCCCTCCCATTCCCTTCCCTCCCATCCCATCCCATCCCATCCCATCCCATCCCATCCCCATCCCATCCCATCCCATCCCATCCCATCCATCCCATCCCATCCATCCCATCCATCCCATCCCATCCCATCCCATCCCATCCATCCCATCCCATCCCATCCCATCCATCCCATCCCCATCCCATCCCATCCCATCCCATCCCATCCCATCCCATCCCATCCCATCCCATCCCATCCCATCCCATCCCATCCCATCCCATCCCCATCCCATCCCATCCTCCCATCCCATCCCATCCCATCCCCATCCCATCCCATCCCATCCCATCCCATCCCATCCATCCCCATTGGCTTATGTACCATCACCAGGCTTGAATTCAATTGTACTGCCATCACCAGGCTTTTATTCAAGGTGCTCCTTGTAGCATGCCTGCGTTACATACCTTGCTGTTTTGGGTTGTGTGTGTTGGGTGCTGTGTTCACACACACACACAAATACACCTATACACACCCATACCGCCCCACACACACCCACACACACACCCACACACACAACCCCCCCCCCCCCCCCACCCCACCCCACCCCACCACCACCACCATCACCAACACCAACTAACCTTGTCATAGTACAATGTTGTGAGCAGGATGGACAGCAGTATCGCGGTTCCACACACGCGCACACACACTCGCACATACACACTCACACACATACACACACACATACATACCCCCCACCCCCCCACCCCCACCAACAACTCACCTTGGGATACCACAATGTTGTGAGCGCAGGATGGACATCAGTATCGCGGTTCCACACACGCACACACACACACTCGCACATACACACTCACACAAATACACACACACATACATACCCCCACCCCCACCCCCACCCACCCCCACCAACAACTCACCTTGGGATACAACAATGTTGTGAGCGCATGATGGACAGCAGTATCGTGGTTCCACACACACACGCACACACTCACACACACTCACACACACATACATACCCACCACCACCACCACCACCACCAACAGCATCATCATCATCATCACCACCCCCACCAACACCACCACCACCAACACCACCACCACCACCAACAACACCACCAACACCACCACCACCATCATCATCACCACCATCACCACCACCACCACCACCACCACCAGCATCATCACCACCATCACCACCACCACCACCACCACCATCATCATCATCATCATCACCACCACCACCACCACCACCACCATCATCACCACCACCACCACCACCACCACCACCACCACCACCACCACCACCACCACCACCACCACCACCACCACCACCTAACCTTGCGCTACTTCAATGTTGTGGGTGCAGGATGGACAGCAGTATCTTCCCTAAGCAAGACTTACTTCCGGATTTGAATAATGACATGTCCGAGGTTAACTCATCCCTCTTCGTGCATGTCTTCCGCTGGCTGAAGAAGAGAGGGAAGGTGAGCGGTGGTGGTACTGATGGTGGTGGTGGTGGTGGTGGTGGGTGGGTGGAGCGGGTGATGGTGGTGGTAGTGTGTGTGTGTGTGGGTGTGTGTGTGGGTGCGTGTGTGGGTGGGGCGGGGGGGGATTGAGTGCCTGCATTTGAATAACGACTTGTCCGAGGTTAACTCATCCTTCTTTGTGCACGTCTTACGCTGGCTGAAGCAGAGAGGGAAGGTGAGTGGTGGTGGTAGTGGGTGGGTGGTTGGGTGGGTGGAGCGGGTGATGGTGGTGGTAGTGTGTGGGTGTGTGTGTGGGTGTGGGTGTGTGTGTGGGGGGGATTGAGTGCCTGTATTTGAATAATGACCTGTCCGAGGTTAACTCATACCTCTTTGTGCATGTCTTCCACTGCCTGAAGAAGAGAGGGAAGGTGAGTGGTGGTGGTGGTGGGTGGGTGGGTGGGTGGAGCGGGTGATGGTGGTGGTAGTGTGTGGGAGTGTGTGGGTGTTGGTGTGGGTGTGTGTGTGTGGGGGGGATCGAGTGTCTGTATTTGAATAATGACCTGACGAGGCTAACTCATCCCTCTTCGTGCACGTCTTCCGCTGGCTGGAGAAGAGAGGGAAGGTGAGAGGTGGTGGTGGTGGTGTGGTGGGGGTGGGGTCGGGGTGTTGGGGGGAGGAGTGAAAATATCGTGAATGTGAGTGTGAGCGCACTGATACAAACTCATTCCTCTTCCGCTGGCTAAACAAGAGCGGGAAGGTGAGTGGTGGTGAGGGTGGTGAGGTGTGCGTATGTATGTGTGTGTGTGTGAGGGGGGGGGGGGGGGGGGGGATTGAGTGCCTGTATTTGAATAATGACCTATCTGAGGTCAAGTCATCCCTCTTTGTGCAAGTCTTCAGCTGGCTAAAGAAGAGAGCGAAGGTAAGTGGTGGTTTTGTGGTGAGTGTGTGTGTTTATAAGTGTGTGTGTGTGTGTGTGTGTGTGTGGGGGGGGGTGATGGTGGTGGTGGAGGGTGTGTGTGTGTGGGAGGGGGGGGGGGGGGGGGGGGGGGGGAGTGATTGCAAATATGAGTTCATGTAACTTACTCCTGCCTGTCTGTCTGTCTGTCTGCAGCATCTCCCTGCCAAGTTGCTTTTGTAAAACTGGAGTGTAGGAAGCTTGTGCCGCTGTCCTGTCTGGGCATTGTTTTGCCAAGCTTATGTTGTGCTTATGTTTAAGTTTTTGTAACGTTCTCCTGTCTGTCTGTGACCAGCACCTCCTTGCCAAGCTCATTCGTACGTTTAAGTTTATGTAACGTTCTCCTGTCTGTCTGTGACCAGCACCTCCTTGCCAAGCTTATTTGTATGTTTATGTTCAAGTTTGTATAACATTCGCCTGTCTACCAGGTTGTGCCGCTGTCCTGTCTCGGCATTGTTATGTCTATTTTTATGTTTGTGTAACGTACTCCTGCCTGTCTGTCTGTCTGTCCACACCTCCTTGCCAAGCTTATTTGAATATTTAAGTTTACGATTATGTTTTTGTTTATGTTTATGTAAAGTACACCTGCCTGTATGTCCGCAGAACCTCCTTGCCAAGCTTGTTTGTATGTTTACGTTCAAGTTTATGTAACATATGCCTGTCTATCTGTCCGCAGCATCTCCCTGCCACGTGTTTTATACTTGAAATACATAGAATATCACTTTCGTTTTTTAAACCAAACAGGTTGTGCTGCTGTCCTGTCTCGCCATTGTTATGTTCATGTTTATGTGTAATCTCGCCATTGTCATGTTTGTCTTCAAGTTTATGTGACATGCTCCTGTCAGCCCGCAGCATCTCCCTGCCACGTGTTTTATATTTGAAATACATAGAATATCACTTTCGTTTTTTTTAATAAAATATCACTTTCGTTTAAAATATCACTTTTTTTAATAGAATATCACTTTCGTTTTTTTAACCAAACATTTAACAGGTTGTGCTGCTGTCCTGTCTTGCTATTGTTATGCTGATGTTTATGTTCATGCTGATTTTTATATTTATGTTTATGTTTATGTTCATGTTTATGTTCATGTTTATGTTCATGTTCATGTTCATGTTCATGTTCATGTTTATGTTTATGTTCATGTTTATGTTCATGTTCATGTTCATGTTCATGTTCATGTTTATGTTTATGTTCATGCTGATGTTTATATTTATGTCTATGTTTATGTTCATGTTCATGTTTATGTTTATGTGTATGTGTATGTTTAAGTTTACGTTTATGTTTAAGTTTACGTTTATGTGACGTACTCCTGCCTGTCTGTCTGCAGCATCTCCCTGCTAACTTACTTTTGTATAGGTGGACTATTGACAGGTTGTGCCGTTGTCCTGCCTCAACATTGATTTGCTAAGTTCAAAGCTGCTTTTGTAAAACTGGGCAGTTGGCAGGTTGTGCCGCTGTCCCGCCTCGGCATTGATTTGCTAAGCTTATGTTTATGTTTAAGTTTATTTTTATGTAACCTACTCCTGCCTGCCTGTCTGTCCGCAGCATCTCCCTGCCAAAAGTTTTATGTATGAAATACATAAAAGATCACTTGTTGTTTTTTAACGGGACAGTTGGCAGGTTGTGCCGTTGTCCTGTCTCGGCATTGTTAGACTGATGTTTATGTTTATGTTTATGCATATGTATAAGTTCATGTGCCGTAATACTGTCTGTCTGTCCATCAGGGTACTACTTCTTGCCAAATTGGTCAGTGCTTAAAGCGTACAAACGTCAAATTGGCCAGCGCTTTTTAGTGCAAAAACTGCAAAAACTGCGCGCTGCGCCCACAGGGGGTTGAAAAAGTGCGCGAAACGCGCAGAGGGGCTCAAAAAGGCAGCGCGGAACCGTGCTGCCGCGCGCGCTTAGTAGTACCCTGGTGTCTACACCTCCTTGCCAAGCTTATTTGTATGTTTAAGTTTACGATTATGTTTATGTTTGTACAACGTACTCCTGCCTGTCTGTCCACAGTATCTCCCTGCCCAGTTGATTTTGTAGAACTGGACAGTTGGCAGGCTTTGCTGCTGTCCTGTCTCGGCAGTGTTATGCAGATGTTATGCTTATGTTCATGTTTGAGTTTACGTAACGTACTCCTGCCTGTCTGTCTGTCCACACCTCCTTGCCAAGCTTATGTTTATGTTTATGTTTTTGTTTATGTAACATTATTCTGCCTATCTGTCCGCAGTATCTCCCTGCCACGTGTTTTATATTTGAAATACATAGATGATCATTTTTTTTTTAATCAAACATTTTAAAGGTTGTGCTGCTGTCTTGTCTCGCCAGTGTTATGCGTATGTTTGTGTTTATTTAACGTACTCCTGTCTATCATTCTGCCGCACCTCCCTGCCAAGTTGCTTTTGTACAACTAGACAGCTGGCAGGTTGTGCTGCTGTCCTGTCTTGCCATCGCCATGCTTATGTTTAAGTTTAAGTAGCGTACTCCAGGGATATTTTTTCCGGAATACATTCCAATCGGAATACAAGACCCCGTTTTGGCCAAAATTGCTGAAATAAGAAACCTAAAAATAAAAAAAGTTTTTCGTTTTTTTACAGAAATTGACTAAAAATTACCTTAATCGACCAAAATCGGAAAAGGATCCTGTTTTGGGAGGAAAATAGGGAGGAATAAAATGAAAAGGAATAAGATTTCCTCTTTTTTATTTGAAACAAATATCCCTGGCGTACTCCTGCCTGCCTGCCTGTCTGTCTGTCTGTCTGTCTGCAGCGCCTCCTTGCCAAGTATTTTTTATATGATATACATAAGATTTTTTTTTTACTGGGTAGTTACCTGTTTGTGCCGCTGTCCTGTCTCGGCATTGTTATGTTTATGGTTATGGTTATGGTTATGGTTATGGTTATGTAACGTACTCCTGCTTGTATGTCCACAGCACCTCCTTGCCATGCTTATGTTGATGTTTATGTTCATGTTCATGTTTATGTTATGTTATGTTTATGATCATGTTTATGTTTATGTTTGTGTAATATTATTTATGTAATATTTTTTATGTTTATGTAATATTATTTTATGTTAATGTTTATGTATTGTTATGTTTATGTTTATGTAACGTACTCCTGCCTGTATGTCCGCAGCACCTCCTTGCCAAGTTTATTTGTATGTTTAAGTTTAAGTATATGTAAACTTCTCCTGTCCATCTGTCTGCAGCATCTCCCGGCCAAGTTGACAGATCAGCAAGGGGCCGACTTCAAGTGAGTCAATTGATTACGGTCGGGATGGGTGGACGGGGGCAGGTAGGCAGTAGGAGGGGGGAGGAGGAAGTGGGGAAGAAGAGGAGGGGCAGGAGGGCAGGGGGAGGGGAAGGAGGAAGGGGGGGAGGAGGAGGAAGGGGTAGGAGGAAGGGGAGGGTAAGGGAAGGGCATTTGACAGATCAACAAGGGGCCGACTTCAAGTGAGTCGATTGATTACGGTCGGGATGGGTGGACGGGGGCAGGTAGGCAGGAGGAGGGGTGGGGAGGAAGAGGAGGGGGAGTGGGGGGCGAGGGGGGGGGGGGGGGGGGGGGGGTAGGATGTCAAGGGGAGGGGGGGGGAGAGGAGGAAGGAGGGGGGGGAAATGGGGTGTGGGATGTCAAGGGGGAAAACGGTCGGAAGAACTGCTGAGTGGGAGGCTAGGGGTCAAGGAGATGGGGGAGTGGGGGGGGATAGGGTGGGTGGGGGGGTGGGGTAGGATGGCAAGGGGAGGGGGGGGGGGGGGGGGGCAGGAGGAATAAAAGGGGCAAGGAGGGGGGGAGAGGAAGGGCAGGGGGGATGTTCCAGGGGAGGGGGGGGGGGGGGGGGGGGGGGTAAACGGTGGAAGAACTGCTGAGTGGGAGGATAGGGGTCAATGAGATGGTGGAGTGAGAGGGGGGGGGGGGGGGGGGGGGGAGGCATGGGGGGAAAAGGGGAAAAGGAGAAAAGGGAGTGAGGATGGGGTGGGGGAGGGGAGGGCTGGGGGTGGGGAGATGAGGGGTGGAAGGGATGGGGGGTGAAGGTTAGGGGGTTGGGGCGTGGAGGGGGGGGGATGGGGGGTTGGCGGGGAGTATGTGTGTGTGTGGGGGGGGGGGGGCATAGGGGAAGGGGGGAGGGGGAGGAGGATGGGGTGTGGTGGGTGGTGGGTGGGTGGTGGGGGGGTGGGGGGGGGGGATGGGAGAAAGGGAGAGTGAGGATGGGGTGGAAGGGAATAGTGAGGGAGGAACGTATAGAGGAGGGGGAAGTATTTGTCCGAAGCTTAAATTCTCTTGTCAAGATTTGAAGTGGCGACTGAGGAGTTCAGGGTTTAGGGTGGCAACTGAGGAGTTCAGGGTTTAGGGTGGCGACTGAGGAGTTCAGGGTTTAGGATGGCGACTGAGGAGTTCAGGGTTTAGGGTTTAGCTTACATTTTCTTGTCAAAATTTGGCGAGTAAGGGGTTCAGGGTTTAGGGTTTAGGATTTAGGTTCTTTTCCTTCTTAAAAAGTTGAAGTGGCGACTAAGCTGTCCTTTCCCCTAGTGACATAGAGTTGATCTTGCTTGTATCAGGTTGGGCAAGTCCCCTGATTCAAACTATCACTAACAACACAAACTCAGGGCCCCCATCGGTAAAATAAAAAAAATGTCTTGAGTTCAGTTCATCAATGCTTTTTCTTTATAGCTCTTCCTATCACGGTTGGGCAAGTCCCTTTATTCAAACTATCACTGTAGCACAAACACAGGGCCCCCGTTGGTAAAACGATTGTTTTGAGTTCAGTTTATCAAGGCCTATTCCACTATTTGGCCTACCCCTGGACTGTAACAGACAGACTGGCAGACAGACAGACAGACAGACAGACAGACAGACAGACAGGCAGACAGGCAGACAGACAGACAGACAGACAGACAGACAGGCAGGCAGACAGACAGGCAGACAGACAGACAGGCAGACAGACAGGCAAACAGACAGACAGGCAGACAGACAGGCAAACAGACAGACAGACAGACAGACAGACAGGCAGACAGACAGGCAGACAGACAGACAGACAGACAGACAGACAGGCAGACAGACAGACAGACAGGCAGACAGACAGGCAGACAGACAGACAGGCAGACAGACAGACAGGCAGACAGACAGACAGACAGGCAGACAGGCAGACAGACAGGCAGACAGGCAGACAGACAGGCAGACAGACAGACAGACAGACAGACAGGCAGACCCAAACTAGCTACCCCTTGACTGCGACGTACATGCATGCATGGTGGATGGGAGATGTACTTGTCCACCACTCGTTTCTGTTGTCAAAATTCAAAATTCAAAATTAAAATTCAAATTTCAAGATGTGGCCACTACGCTGACCTGTCCCTCGGTACTCTCCAGGCAATCCTTCAACTGGATGGACGAAGGTAGTTCCCTTTTTTTGCCACTTCTCTGACTTTTATTGCCACCACTCCCTGACTAGTGACAACACTGACTTTTTTTACCACTACGCCTGACTACGCTGACTTTTTATTTGGCCACTTCGCCCTGACTACGCCCACTTTGTATTGCCACTATGCTGACCTTTTTTGGCCACTACGCCCTGACTACGCCAACCTTTGTTTTTGTCACTACGCTGACCTTGTTTTGGCCACTACGCCTTGACTACGCTGACCTTGATTTGGCCACTACGCCTTGACTACGCTGACCTTGTTTTGGCCACTACGCCTTGACTACGCTGACCTTGTTTTGGCCACTACGCCCTGACTACACTGACCTTTTTTTGCCAATACGCTGAGCTTTTTTGGCCACTACGCCCTGACTACACTGACCTTTTTTTGCCAGTATGCTGACCTTTTTTGGCCACTACGCCCTGACTACACTGACCTTTTTTTGCCAGGTCGCTGACCTTTTTTGGCCACTACGCCCTGACTACACTGACCTTTTTTTGCCAGTATGCTGACCTTTTTTGGCCACTACGCCCTGGCTACACTGACCTTTTTTTGCCAGGTCGCTGACCTTTTTTGGCCAGTACGCCCTGGCTACACTGACCTTTTTTTGCCAGTATGCTGACCTTTTTTGGCCACTACGCCCTGACTACACTGACCTTTTTTTGCCAGTACGCTGACCTTGTTTAGGCCACTACGCCTTGACTACACCAACCTTTGTTTTTGGCATTACGCTGACCTTTCCTTCGGTGCTCTCCAGGGAATTCTTCAACTTGATGGATGAAGATGGCCGGAAGATGGTTCCCTTTTATTTCCACTACGCTGACCTTTTTTGCCACTTTCTGACCTTTTTTTGGCCACTACGGTGACTACGCCATGACTATGCTGACCTTTGTTTGTCACTACACTGACCTTTTCCTCACTGCTATCAAGGGAATGCTTCAACTTGATGGATGAAGATGGTTCCGGAGCCATTGATGCCCAAGAGTTGCAGAGCGCTTTCAAGCTTCTAGGTGGGGTTATGGGTGGTGAGGTGGTGGGTGTGTGCTAGGTGGGGTAGTGGTGGTGGTGGTGGTGAGTGGGGTCCAGGTGGACGAATAAGATGTGCACCTGGTGGTGGGTAGTGGTGGTGGTGGTGGTGAGTGGGGTCCAGGTGGACGAAGAAAATGTGCACCTGGTGGTGGGTAGTGGTGGTGGTGGTGGTGAGTGGGGTCCAGGTGGACGAAGAAGATGTGCACCTGGTGGTGGGTAGTGGTGGTGGTGGTGGTGAGTGGGTGCTAGGTGGGGCAGTGGGTGGGGGTGGTGGGTTTGGGGTGGTGAGTGGGGTCCAGGTGGACGAAGAAGATGTGCACCTGGTGGTGGGTAGTGGTCGTGGTGGTGGTGAGTGGGGTCCAGGTGGACGAAGAAGATGTGCACCTGGTGGTGGGTAGTGGGGGTGGGGGTGGTGAGTGGGTGCTAGGTGGGGCAGTGGGTGGGGTGGTGGGTTTGGGGTGGTGAGTGGGGTCCAGGTGGATTAAGAGGATGCGCACCTGGTGGTGGGTAGTGGTTGATGGGTGCGGTGGTGGTGTTGGTGAGTGGGGTCCAGGCTCCCACAGGTCATCGTCCTCGAGGTGGACGAAGAGTTGCAGAGCGCTTTCAAGCTGCTAGGTATTCATGTGTGTTGTACATTGTGACACATGCGCAGTACAACCCTGCTTTGTGCGTTGTATATTGTGACACATGTACAGTACAACCCTGCTTTGTGTTTTGTACATTGTGACACATGCACAGTAAAACCCTGCTTTGTGTGTTGTACATTGTGACACATGCGCAGTACAACCCTGCTTTGTGTGTTGTACATTGTGACACATGCGCAGTACAACCCTGCTTTGTGTGTTGTACATTGTGACACATGCGCAGTACAACCCTGCTTTGTGTGTTGTACATTGTGACACATGCGCAGTACAACCCTGCTTTGTGTGTTGTACATTGTGATACATGCATAGTACGGCCCTGATTTGTGTGTTGTACATTGTGGCACATGCTTAGTACTACCCTGCTTTGTGCGTTGTACATTGTGACTCATGCGCAGTACAACCCTGCTTTGTGCGTTGTATATTGTGACACATGCACAGTACAACCCTGCTTTGCGTGTTGTATATTGTGACACATGCACAGTACAACCCTGCTTTGCGTGTTGTATATTGTGACACATGCACAGTACAACCCTGCTTTGTGTGTTGTACATTGTGATACATGCAAAGTACAACCCTGCTTTGTGTGTTGTACATTGTGACACATGCACAGTACAACCCTGCTTTGTGTGCTGTGCATAGCTTTTATGTCTAGCTACCAGTAGCAGCTTCTAGGCACATACACCATACACCCATACACCCTCAACCCCACACTCAACGCCCCTGGCCTGCCTCCCTCTACAGGTACCAATAGGACAAGAAGAAAGGTGGGCTTGATGATGTCTGTAGTTGAGGATTCAAAAACAGGGGAGATAGAGTTACCCCCCTTACCCACACACCCATACACCCTTTCGCCCTTCCCCCATTCCACCCATACTGCCTCCCTCTACAAGGATCAGTAGGACGAGGAGAGAGGTGGACTTGGTAGTGGCTGAAGTGGGCCTATAAACACATACACACATCAACCCATACATCTTAACGCCCACAACCCACAACTCCAGACTCAACTGACCCTGGGTCCCTGGCCTACCTCCTTCTGCAGGGATCAATAGGACAAGGAGAGAGGTGGACTTGGAAGCGTCTGAAGTTAATGATTCAAAATCAGGGGGGAGAGAGTTACCCCCCTAAACCATAAATACATACATCCATACACCCACAACCCACAACTCCACACTCAACAGACCCGGACCTGCCACCCTCTACAGGTATCAATATGAGGAGGTGAGAGGTGTGTTTGGGAGTGGCTGAAGTGGCTCATTCATAGTCGGGGGAGATAGAGTTACCCCCCCTAACCCATACACCCAAACACCCATTACACCCATACACCCATACACCCATACACCCATACACCCTTACACCCATACACCCTTACACCCATACACCCATACACCCATTACACCCATTACACCCATACACCCTTACACCCATACACCCATACACCCATACACCCATACACCTATTACACCCATACACCCATACACCCATACACCCTTACACCCATACACCCATACACCCATACCCTACACCCATTACACCCATTACACCCATACACCCATACACCCATACACCCATTACACCCATTACACCCATACACCCATACACCCATACACCTATTACACCCATACACCCATACACCCATACACCCATACACCCATACACCCATACACCTATTACACCCATACACTCATACACCTATTACACCCATACACCCATACACCCATACACCCATACACCCATACACCCATACACCCATACACCTAATACACCCATACACCCATACACCCATACACCCATACACCCATTCACCCATTACACCCATACACCCATACACCCATACACCCATACACCTATTACACCCATACACCCATACACCCATACACCCATACACCCATACACCTATTACACCCATACACCCATACACGCTTCCCCCATTCCACCCATACTGCCTCCTTCTACAGGGATCAATATGACGAGGCGAGAGGTGGACTTGATAGTGTCTGATGTGGATGATTCGAAATCGGGGGAGATAGAGTTCGAAGAGTTCATTCAGATCATGACGGACGTGTTAGAGCGCGTGGCACGAGAGGCAGAAGAAGCAGGGAAATCTAGCGGCGGTGCAGGCTGTGCTTACTTCGGGCTAATGTCGACTGCGTATAAGAGGAAGAGAGTAATGGATGCTATCATGGTACGTCCGCCTGTCTGTCTGCCTACGTGTGTCGATGTGTGTGTTATTTATGCTACAGTGCGGCGTGTTAGGGTGGGTGGCGCGAGAGGCAGAAGAGGTAGGGAAATCTAGCGGCGGTTCAGGCTGTGCTTATTTCGGGCTGATGTCAACTGCGTATAAGAGGAAGAGAGTAATGTATGCTATCATGGTACGTCCGCTTGTCTGTCTGTTTGTCTGTCTGTCTGTCTGCTTGTGTATGAATAAATAAACAAATAAATAAATACGTATAAGAGGAAGAGAGTAATGGATGCTATCATGGTACGTCCGCCTGTCTATCTGTCTGCCTGCTTGTGTATGAATAAATATATAAATGAATACGTCTAAGAGGAAGAGAGTTATGGATGCTATCATGGTACGTCCGCCTGTCTATCTGTCTGCCGGCTTGTGTAGGCATAAAAGATGTAATGCTGTCTATGACTGTCTGCCTGCTGTGTATGCACAATAATATTAAATAGGTAAAGAATACGTATAAGTATGGAAGAGAGTTAGGATGCACATGGAGAGTTGCCTGATCTTATCTGTCTGACTGTATTGGGGATTATGCCTAAAATTGTAAGTTGATGGAAATACGTATATAGAAGGAAGAGAGAGTAGTTATGGTGGGATGCTATCATGGTGAGTCTGCGGTCTATCTGTCTGCATGCTTGTTGTAATGATAAATAGTAAAGAGCATACGTATAGAGGAAGAGAGTTATGAATGCTATCATGGTGAGTCTGCCTGTCTATCTATCTGCCTGCTTGTGTATGCATTAGAATAATGTAAAAATGACTACGTTATAAATGAGGACAGAGAAGAGCATTATGGCAAGCTATCCATATCATGGTTGTGATGGTCTGCAGGATGTCTATCTGTCTGGGCCTGTTGTGTATGCAATAAACTATGTAACATGAATACGGATAAGAGAAGAGAGTTACGTGGGATGCTATCATTGGTACGTTTCCGCCGTCCATCCCTTGTCTATCTGTCTGCCTGCTTGTGTATGCATAAATATGTAAATGAATACGTATAAGAGGAAGAGAGTTATGGATGCTATCATGGTGAGTCTGCCTGTCTATCTGTCTGCCTGCTGGTGTATCATATACAATTCAATACAATGAACTAAGTATAAGAGATAGGAAAGACGAGTTTATGGGATGCTTTGCGTATCATGCGTGTAAGATCTGCCTCGTCTATCTGTCGCACATGCTTGTGTATGCATAAATATGTAAAGATACGTATAAGAGGAAGAGAGTAGTTAGATGCTATCCATGGTGAGTCTGCCTGTCTATACTGTGCTGCCGCCTGGTATGCGTATAATATGTGAAATGGAATACGTATAAGAGGAAGAGAGTTATGAATGCTGTCATGGTTTTTGAGTGAAATGAGTCTGCCGGTCTAATCTGTCTGCCTGCTTGTGTATGCATAAATATGTAAATGAATACGTATAAGAGGAAGAGAGTTGGAAAGAGAGTTATGGATGCTATCATGGTGAGTCTGCCTGTCTATCTGTCTGCCTGCTTGTGTATGCATAAATATGTAAATGAATACGTATAGAGAAGAGAAGGAAGAGAGACCCCAGAGAGTTATGGATGCTATCATGGTGTGAGTCCGGCCTGTCTATCTGATTCTCCTGCTTGGTGTATGCGAAATATGTTTGTAAATGAAATACGTATAAGAGGAGAGAGGTATGGGATGCATTCATGGTGAGTCTGCCTGTCATATGTCTGCCGCTGGGTATATGCAAAATCAATAAATGAATACGATAAGGAGGAAGAGAGTGTAATGGATGCTATCATGTGGGTGAGTGTGCCTGTCTATCTGGTTACCTGCGTGTATGCCTACATACTGTAAAATGAAACGTTATAAGAGGAAGAGAGATTATGGATGCAGCATGGTACCGTCCGGCCTGTTGTCTATCTGTCTGCCAGCTTGTGTTATGGCATAAATATGTAAATGAAAACTGATACGCCTATAAGAGGAAGAGAGTTATGGATGCTATCATGGTGAGTCTGCCTCCTGTTTATCGGTCTGACTGCTTGTGTATGTATGCATTAAAAATATTAAATGAATACGTATTAAGAGGAAGAGAAGTAAGTAAGTAATGATGCTATCATGATGAGTCTGCCTCTCTGTCTATCTGTATCTGCCTGCTTCGTGATGCATAAATCAAAAATGATACGTTCTAAGAGAAGAGATTATGGATGCTATCATGGTGAGTCTGCCTGTCTATCTGTCTGCCTGCTTGTGTATGCATAAATCAATAAATGAATACGTATAAGAGGAAGAGAGTTATGGATGCTATCATGGTGAGTCTGCCTGTCTATCTGTCTGCCTGCTTGTGTATGCATAAATCAATAAATGAATACGTATAAGAGGAAGAGAGTTATGGATGCTATCATGGTGAGTCCGCCTGTCTATCTGTCTGCCTGCTTGTGTATGCATAAATATGTAAATGAATACGTATAAGAGGAAGAGAGTTATGGATGCTATCATGGTGAGTCTGCCTGTCTATCTGTCTGCCTGCTTGTGTATGCATAAATATGTAAATGAATACGTATAAGAGGAAGAGAGTTATGGATGCTATCATGGTGAGTCTGCCTGTCTATCTGTCTGCCTGCTTGTGTATGCATAAATCAATAAATGAATACGTATAAGAGGAAGAGAGTGAGTTATGGATGCTATCATGGTGAGTCTGCCTGTCTATCTGTCTGCCTGCTTGTGTATGCATAAATCAAATTAAATGATAAGTATAAGGAGGAGAAGTTCAAGAGAGTGTATGGATGCTTATATGGGAGTCTTGACTCTGTATATTCTGTCTTGGACTGCTTGTGTATCATAGAATCAAGAAAGGAAGAGGAAGAAGAGGAAAGAGAGGAAGGGAGGCTGTAGAATGCGCGAGGAGGTGACAGGGAGACTGTATGCCGGCTTGGGGATGAATAAATCAATTGTGAAAGGAAGAAGTATAAGAGGAAAAGAAGAGGTAGGGAGGATAGTAATGGTGAGTCTGCGTATATCGGTCTGCATGGATTGGTATGACAGAAATATTGTAAATGAAACGGATAAGAGGAGAGAGGTAGGGACCACATGCTATCATGGTGTGAGTCTGCCATGTCTATCTGTCTCCTGCTTGGTATGCATAAAACAATAAATGAATACGTATAAGAGGAAGAGAGTAATGGATGCTATCATGGTGAGTCTGCCTGTCTATCTGTCTGCCTGCTTGTGTATGCATAAATCAATAAATGAATACGTATAAGAGGAAAAGGAGGAGAAGTTATGATGCTATCATGGATGAGTCTTTGCATGTCTATCTGTAGCGGCTTGTGTAGCATAAATCAAAATGAATTCGTATAAGAGGAAGAGAGTTATGGATGCTATCATGGTGAGTCTGCCTGTCTATCTGTCTGCCTGCTTGTGTATGCATAAATCAATAAATGAATACGTATAAGAGGAAGAGAGTTATGGATGCTATCATGGTGAGTCTGCCTGTCTATCTGTCTGCCTGCTTGTGTATGCATAAATCAATAAATGAATACGTATAAGAGGGGAAGGAGTCTACTTGGATGGATCCTTGTGCTAGTCATGGTGCAGTCTGCGTTTTTCCTTGTTAATCTGTGTCCTGCCTGCCTTTTGTATCAATTAACAATTGTTAAATATGAATTAAGTAGTACCTAAGAGGAAGAGGAGTAAGATGGATGCATCATTTTGTCTATCTGTCTGCCTGCTTGTGTATGCATAAATCAATAAATGAATACGTATAAGAGGAAGAGAGTTATGGATGCTATCATGGTGAGTCTGCCTGTCTATCTGTCTGCCTGCTTGTGTATGCATAAATCAATAAATGAATACGTATAAGAGGAAGAGAGTTATGGATGCTATCATGGTGAGTCTGCCTGTCTATCTGTCTGCCTGCTTGTGTATGCATAAATATGTAAATGAATACGTATAAGAGGAAGAGAGTAAATGGTGCCTTTCATGGGGAGTCTGCCTTTGGCTATCTGTCTGCCCTGCTGTGTATCATAACTATGGTAAATGAATACCGTATAAGAGGAAGAGAGTAGACGAGTTATGGATGCTATCATGGTGAGTCTGCCTGTCTATCTGTCTGCCTGCTTGTGTATGCAAAATAGTAATGAATCGATAAGAGGAACGAGAGTGATGGATGCTATCATGGTGCGTCTGCCGGTCTAATCTGTCGCTGCTTCTATGCATAAATATGTAAATGAATAGGGTCATAAGGAGGAACGAGAGTTAGGATGCTTATCATGGTGAGTCTGCCTGTCTATCTGTCTGCCTGCTTGTGTATGCATAAATCAATAAATGAATACGTATAAGAGGAAGAGAGTTATGGATGCTATCATGGTGAGTCTGCCTGTCTATCTGTCTGCCTGCTTGTGTATGCATAAATATGTAAATGAATACGTATAAGAGGAAGAGAGTTATGGATGCTATCATGGTGAGTCTGCCTGTCTATCTGTCTGCCTGCTTGTGTATGCATAAATCAATAAATGAATACGTATAAGAGGAAGAGAGTTATGGATGCTATCATGGTGAGTCTGCCTGTCTATCTGTCTGCCTGCTTGTGTATGCATTTAAATCAATTAAATGAATAAGTAAAGAGGCAAGAGAGTTATGGATGTATCATGGTGGTCTGCGTCTATCTGTCTGACTGCTGTGTAGGCATAAATCAATAAATGACATACGTATAAGCGGAAAAGAGAGATGGACATGCTATCATGGTGAGGCTGCCTGTCTATCGTCTGCCTGCCTTGATAAATATGTACATGAATACTTATAAGAGGAGAGAGTTATGGGATGCTATCATGGTTGAGTCTGCTGTCCATCTTTCGCCTGCTTGTGTAGGCATAAATATGTTAAATGAATACGTATAGATGAAGAGAGGTTTATGGATGCATCATGGTGAGTCTGCTGTCTATCTTTCTGCCTGCTTGGGTAATGCACTAAATAGCAAAGAAATCGTATAGAGGAAGATAGTTATGGATGCTATCATGTGGATATCCTGCTGTCTATACTCTGCCTGCTTGTGGATGCATAACACTGTAATAATACGTAAAGTAAGAGAGTTATGGATGCTATCATGGTGAGTCTGCCTGTCTATCTGTCTGCCTGCTTG
Source organism: Chlamydomonas sp. ICE-L (assembly GCA_013435795.1). Classification (NCBI taxonomy): domain Eukaryota; kingdom Viridiplantae; phylum Chlorophyta; class Chlorophyceae; order Chlamydomonadales; family Chlamydomonadaceae; genus Chlamydomonas; species Chlamydomonas sp. ICE-L. Next base: position 6,392,472 of record JACBWV010000099.1, on the reverse strand, counting down.
TGTATGCATAAATATGTAAATGAATACGTATAAGAGGAAGAGAGTTATGGATGCTATCATGGTGAGTCTGCCTGTCTATCTGTCTGCCTGCTTGTGTTGCATAAATATGTAATGAAGACTAAAGAGAGAGAGTTATGGGATGCTACTCATGTGAGTCTGCCTGTCTATCTGTCTGCCTGCTTGTGTATGCATAAATATGTAAATGAATACGTATAAGAGGAAGAGAGTTATGGATGCTATCATGGTGAGCCTGCCTACGTATGTCTGTCTACGTGTGTGGACGTGTCTGTTATTTATGCTACAGTGCAACGTGTAAGAGCTAGCTGCTAGAGGGGGCGGCAGTGCACGTGTAACTAGCTGTGCTCTGCGGCAGTGCAACGTGTAAAGAGCTAGCTGGCTAAGATGCGGCAGGGCAACGTGAAGAGCTACTGGATAAGAGTGAGGCGGCAGTGGCAACGTTAAGAGCTAGCTGCTAAGATGCGGCATTGCACGTGTAAGAGCTTAGCTGCTAGAGAAGGCGCAGTGCAACGTGTAAGAGCTAGCTGGCTAGAGAGGCGGCAGTGCAACGTGTAAGAGCTAGCTGGCTAGAGAGGCGGCAGTGCAACGTGTAAGAGCTAGCTGGCTAGAGAGGCGGCAGTGCAACGTGTAAGAGCTAGCTGGCTAAGAAGGCGGCATTGCAGACGTGTACGAGCAGTTGTGCTAGAGATGCGGCAAGTGCAACGTGTACTGACTAGCTTTCTTAGAGAAGGCGGAAGAGCTGGAAGCATGGATGATATTTACATAACCCTAAACCCTAACCTAAACCTTAAGCCCAACTCTAAACCCTAACCAGAACCCTAAGCCCAAACCTAAACACTAAACCCTATATATATATTTTAAAAAAACTAAGCCCAACCCTAAACCATAAACCCTATATACCCCTCACCCCCTCTCACACAAACATCCACACCAACTGTGCATGCAATGCGATGTCTACCGGGATGAGATGAAAAAAACGGCATTATAAAACAAGCACAGAGCCTCAATTAACACACCCCCCCATCCACGACACACACACCACCACACGCACACACACACACACACACACTCTCTCTCTCTCACACACACATACCAACCCCACCACCGCCCCTGCCCCCTCTCACTCACCCACCCACCAACTGTGACAGACACACACACAAACAAACATGCAGATGGGAAATCATGATTCAGGTTTGCAGCGTATTATGAGCACAGAAGAGCGGAAGCTATCCCCACCACCACACCCCAACACGTCTCCTCTCTCACACACCACCATACCCCCCCCCCACCGCCCCTGCCCCCTCTCACCCACCCACCCACCCCCCCATGTGACTGCATGCAGATGGGAAATCGTGACCAGTTGAAGCTTATCATGTATGCAAGCAGCAGAGCTAGTTCTCCACACAACACATACAGCCCCACACACCCACACCACACCACCCACACCAACCCCCCCCCACCCCCCCCCACCCCCCCCCCTCCCCCTTCACCCGCCCACGCCACCAACTGTTGACACACTACACAAACACCCACAAAGCACATGCAGATGGGAAATCGTGATCAGTTAAAGCGCATCATGAAGCAAGCAGAAGAGTTGAAGTTATCTGTGCGACCCCTTACCAAGGCTGGTAGAAAAGAAAGCACGGAAAATGTGTTAGCTACAGAGAATTCCTCCACGCCATCACCCCAAAAGGAAAGGCCAAAGGCATCGGCCCAACAGTCCTCACTACAGAATCACATGCAAGGCCGCAAACCTCAAGCTCCTGCTTCAAAACAGGTGAGCTGATTGTTTTGTTGTTCTATTTCGGTTGTTGTTGTGGGTGGTGGTGACGGTGGTGGGGTTGTGGTTTGTGGGTGTAGTGGTGGGTGGTGGTGGTGGAGGTGTAGAGGGGTGGGTAAGTGGATGTGTGGTCGATGGGTTTAGTGGTCGTTGTCGTGGTGGTGGTCGTGTGTAGGGTCGGGTCGTGGTGCTGGTGTGGCGTGTGGTGGTTGTTGTGGTGGTCGTTGTGTGGTGTCGTGGTCGTGGTTGGTGGTCGTGGTGGTGGTGGTCCGTGGTCTTGGGTCCGTGGTAATGGTCGTGGTGGTGTGGTCGTGGTGTGGTCTGATCGTGGTGGTGGTAGTGGTGGTGGTGTGGTAGTGGGTCTTGGTAGTGGTATTAGTGGTGGTAGTGGGTAGTGGGGGTGGGGGTGGGGGTGGTCATGGTAGGGAGTTGGTGCATTGTATTTGTAGTGTTAGTGGGTGGCAGTGGTGGTAGTGGCGTGGTGTGGTGGTGGTATGGGTAGTGTTGGTGGTATGGGAGTGGTGCGGGGTAGAGGTAGTGGTGGTATGGTGTGGAGTGGTCGTGTCAGTGTAGTGTGGTGGTGGTAGTGGTGGTATGGTGCTGTTGTTGTGTTTTGGCAGTGACCCAAGATTGCCCGCAACTACAAAGCAGAATTAGGGTTGCGGGTCACAATGTTAGGGCGCCGCAAACCCTCAAGCCCTCCTGCTTTGCAAACATTGAGCTGATTGTTTGTTGTGCTGTTTACGGTGGTGGTGGTGGTGGTGGTGGTGGTAGTGGTGGAGGTGGTGTTTGTTGGTTTGTAATAAATCAATCGGCCCTATCACAGCATAGCCATAATCAGGGTGCGAGTAGCAGGCAAGGACACACGCTGCAAAACAGGTGAGCTGATTCTCTGCTGCGCTGTTTCTGTTGTGGGGGATGGTGGTAGTGGTGGTGGTGAAGGTGGTGGTGGAGGTGGTAGTGGTGGTGTTTTGCAGTGACCCAACAGGCCTCACGACAACATCACAGGCCAGGCCGCAAACCTCAAGCTTCTGCTTCAAAACAGCTGAGCTGATTGTTTGTTGTGCTGTTTATGGTGTGGGTGGTGGCAGTGGTGGTGGTGGTGGTGTTTTGCAGTGGCCCAACAGGCCTTACGGCAAAGCCAGAATCAGGGAGCGGGTAACAGGCCAGGCCGCAATCCTCAAGCTGCTGCTTCGTAACAGGTGAACTGATTGTTTGTTGTGCTGTTTATGGTGTGGGTGGTGGTGGTGGTGGTAATGGTGTTTGTTGTTTTGTAATAAATCAATAGGCCCCATCACAACATGGCCAGAATCAGTGTGTGGGTAGCAGGCAAGGACTCAAACCTCAAGCTCCCACTTCGATACAGGTGAGCTGATTCTCTGCTGCGCTGTTTATGGTGTGGGGGGTGGGGGTAGTGGTGGTTGTGGTGTTTTGCAGTGACCCAAGAGTCCTCACAATAACATCACAGGCAAGGCCGCAAACCTGAAGCTCCTGCTTCAAAACAGGTGGGCTGATTGTTTTGTTGTTCTATTTCGGTTGTTGTTGTGGGTGGTGGTGACGGTGGTGGGTTTGTGGTGGTGGTGGTAGTGGTGGTGGTAGTTGTAGTGGTGGTGGTGGTGTTTTGCAGTGACCCAAGAGGCCTCACGACAAAGCCAGAATTAGGGTGCAGGTCACATGTTAGGCCGCAAACCTCAAGCCACTTAAAAACAGGTGAGCTGATTGCTTGCTTGTGCTGTTTATGGTGTGTGTGTGTGTGGGGGGGGGGGGGGGGGGGGGGGGGGGGGGGGGGGGGGGGGGGGGGGGGGGGGGGTGGGGGTGGGGGGGGGTAGTGGTGTTTGTTGGTTTGTAATAAATCAATAGGCCCCCTCGCAACATGGCCAGAATCAGGGTGCGGGTCACATGCAAGGCCGTAAACCTCAAGCTCCCACTTTAAAACAGATGAGCTGATTGCTTGCTGTGCTGTTTACGGTGTGGGTGGAGGCTGTGGTTGTGGTGGTGATGGTTGAGCTGTTTCTGGTGGTGGTGGTGGTGGTGTTTGGTGATGTAGTTTTTCGTTGAGCCACAGCGGAGCATGTCCAACCAGAGTTTGTTTTGTTGGAGCCTCCTCTTCTTCTGTCAGGCCCCCCAAAATCCCACACCCTAAGTCCCTCTGCCTGACCTGCTCACAAGTCTGTCTCCTTTCGAGGTAAAAGCCATCAAGAAGGTGATCATCAGGGAGTCAAAGGGAGTGAGGGACGGGCGTCGCCCTGTTCCACACACACACCAACCCTCCATCCCCTATGCCCCTCAACCCCTCAACCCCCCAACCATCAACCCCCCATCCCTCAATCCCCCAACCCTCAACCCACCAACCTCAACCCTCAAACCCTCAACCCCCTATGCGCCCCAAACCTCCACCCCCTATGCACCCCAAAATCCTACACCCAAAATCCCACACCCCAGGCCCCCAAACATTACACACTCAGGCTCCCCAAAATTACACACCCCAAGCCCCCTGCCCGACCTGCTCCAGGGCCTGTCTCCTTTCGAAGTAAAATCCATCAAGAACGTGATCATGAGGGAGTCAAAGGAAGCGAGGGATGGGCTTTGCCCTGTTCCACACGCACACACACCCTCCATCCCCTAGGCCCCCCAAACCTCACCCACCCAACCCTCAGCCCACCAACCCTCAACCCCCACAACCCTCACCCCCACAACCCTCAACCCACCAACCCTCAACCCACCAACCCTTAACCCTCTATGCGCCCCAACCCTCCACCCCCTACACACCCCAAAATCCCACACCCAAAATCCCACACCCCAGGCCCCCCCAAGTCCCACACTCAGGCCCCCCAAAATCTCCCAAAATATCCCACGCCCCAAATCCCTCACCCCAGGCGCCCGGCCTGCTCGAGGGCCTGTCTCCATCTGAGGTAAAAGCCATCAAGAACGTGATCATCAGGGAGTCTAAGCAAGCCAGGGACGGGCGTCGCCCTGTTCCACACACACCACCCCAGCTCTCCATGCGAACGGTGCACCGGGAGGGGCCCCACCCCTCAAGCCCACTGCGCACACACCAGGAAGGCCACCACCCTTCAAGCCCACTACGCACGAAACAAGGGGAAGGCCACCACCCCTCCAGCGCACAACACGTGCCACGGGGGGAGGGCCACCACCCTTCAAGTCCACTGCACGTGCCACGGGGGGAGGGCCACCACCCTTCAAGTCCACTGCACGTGCAACGAGGAGGCAGCAGTCAACACAGTCAACACAGTCAGCGCAACCACTCCCCTTGGTCCAAACGAGGAAGTTCACTCTCGCTGGCCACCTCACCCTCCATGCCCAACTCTGGCACGGGGTCCCCTGGTCTTAAGGCACACTACCCTCCACGTGCCAGTGCCAGCCAAGTGTTTTATCCGCGCCCCTCGGGAAGCATCCCCCCCCTGGAGGCGCCGGACAGCGTGGGCAGCATCGGAAATGTGGGACCTTTGGCAAAGCCCCGCGTCTGATCACTGCTTCCCAGCCAACTAATCCTAGGTAAACCATGATTTGTTTTGTACGCCCCAAGGTGGGGCTTCGACCAGGTTTATATTTTCAAATTTCGAAATTTGAAATTCGAATTCTGATTTTTCGAATTTTAAAAACAGCTTCAGTTTGCACGGTATACCACCCACCCGTTCCCCTTCCTGCACCCCCCTCTCAAAAACACCTACCACCTCTCTCATTTTCTTGCAGTCAAAATTTTACCCAAAGTTCACATGCCCAACTTTTCAACTCCCCTCCCTTGCCTCCAACCACCTTTTTAACACAACACAAACCACCTCTCTCCTTTGCTTGCAGTCAAGCAAACCACCTCTCTCCCTTGCCTCCAACCACCTATCAACTAGACAAACAACCTCTATCCCAAGCCTCAAACCACCTCTCTCCCTTGCCTCCAACCACCTATCAACTAGACAAACAACCTCTATCCCAAGCCTCAAACCACCTCTCTCCCTTGCCTCCAACCACCTATCAACTAGACAAACAACCTCTATCCCAAGCCTCAAACCACCTCTCAACCAAATAAAATACCTCTCTCCCCTGCCTCAAACCACCTCTCAACTAAACAAACCTCCTGTCTGCCTTGCCTCCAACCACCTCTCATCTAAATAAACCACTTCTCTCCTTTGCCGCAGTCAAACATAGACCTCAAGTTCACTTGCCCAACCATTCATCTCCCTTCCACCATCCAAGCCACCAACGACTGCAAGTTTGAATTTTGAATCTTGAATACAGCTACAGGTTGAACGCCCCCCCCCCCCCCCCCCCCCCCCCCCCTTTCTCCTCCCCCTGCAGGCCCCCCCTAAAAAACTCTCACCACCTCTCTCCTTTGCTTGCCGTCAAACAAACCACCTCTTAACTAAACAAACCACCTCTTAACTAAACATACCACCTCTTAACTAAACAAACCACCCCTCTCCCTTGCTTGCAGTCAAACTACAACCTCAAGTTCACACGCCCGACTATTCAACTCCCTTCCACCATCCAAGCCACCAACGGCTGCAAGTTTGAATTTTGAATTTTGAATACAGCTACAGGTTGTACGGCATACCACCCCTTTCTCCTCCCTGCAACACCTCTCAAAACAACTCACCACCTCTCTCCTTTCCCCGCAGTCAAACTTAGACCTCAAGTTCACAATCCCAACTATTCAACTCCCTTCCACCATCCGAGCCACCAACGACTGCAAGTTTGAATTTTGAATTTCGAATACAGCTACAGGTTAAACTGCATATCACCCCTTTCTCCTCCCTGCAACCCCTCTCAAAACAACTCACCACCTCTCTCCTTTGCTTGCTGTCAAACAAACCACCTCTATTTTCTGCCTCCAACCACTTTTCAACTAAACAAACCACCTCTCAACTAAACAAACCACCTCTCTCCTTTGCTTGCCGTCAAACAAACCACCTCTATTTTCTGCCTCCAACCACTTTTCAACTAAACAAACCACCTCTCAACTAAACAAACCACCTCTCTCCTTTGCTTGCCGTCAAACAAACCACCTTTATTTTCTGCCTCCAACCACTTTTCAACTAAACAAACCACCTCTCTCCTTTGCTTGCCGTCAAACAAACCACCTCTTTTTCTGCCTCCAACCACTTCTCAACTAAACAAACCACCTATCAACTAAACAAACCACCTCTCTCCTTTGCTTGACATCAAACAAACCACCTCTATTTTCTGCCCCCGACCACATCTCAACTAAACAAACCATCTATCAACTAAACAAACCACCTCTCTCCTTTGCTTGCAGTCAAACTTAGACCTCAAGTTCACTCGCCCGACTATTCAACTCCCTTCCGCCATCCGAGCCTCCAACGTGCGTAAGGGCCCTCGACCCCCAGCACCTATTGACCATAGCTGCTCCCTTGAATATGATGACTATGAACTCATACACCCCTTTGGATGGGAAGCTGGCCTGAACCCCAGAGTGGCAAGCCCAACCCAGGCCCCCTCCCCAACCCAGACGCCCCTCCCGGGCCCGGGAACACCCAAGGCTCACTCGAGGTTGAACTCCAGGGCTGCTGAGGGCAGGGCGGAGTCAAAGGAGTCTCTCCCTGCACATCCCCTTGCCTCAGCCTTCACCCTAGGGGTGGAGGGCGGCAGCCCACGCCGATTGCCCTTGCACTTGGGGGTGGGGTTGGGCAAGGAGCCCTTCACAGGTTCCGCTGCCGCTGGTGGGGGGGGGCTTAGCCCAGCTAGGGACCGGGCACTGAACGCACGCAGTAGAGCCCTTGCCTACGCCGACCGGCTCCGAAACGAAACCACCGAGCTGTTTATTACTAACCGAGGGGGAATATATGATAGCTGTGCTACTACACCCCGCTCCCCCTGCCCTACCTCCACCCCAGCCTCCCCAGTCCTAAGAGGCCCGCCCCCCGGCCATAGCCCCCCTGATCATGGGCAGCCCCCCTCGCCCAATGTAACCAAGGGAAAGCTGCCAGCCATGTCACCCTCGCTGGGGGTGTACGGGCAGTTTGGAAAGGGGACGGCTGAGGACAAGGCAGAGAGGGTGGAGAAGACGGAGAAGGAGGTGATACTCCCCTTCCAGCCTCCTATGACCTCCAGCCTATCGCAAATCAAGAGCATGAAGAAAGGGGTGAGTGGTTGGGGTGGGGTCTGGGTCGGGTGGGGTCTGGGTGGGGTGGGGTAGGGGTGGGGTGGGTGAAGAGGGTGGAGAAGACAGAGAAGGAGGTGATACTCCCCTTCCAGCCTCCTATGACCTCCAGCTTATCGCTAATCAAGAGCATGAAGAAGGGGGTTGAGTGTTTGGGGTCAGGTCTGGTTGGGGTTGGGTAAGGGTGGGGTGGATGAAGAGTATGAAAAGATGGAGAAGGAGGTGAGAATCCCCTTCCAGCCTCCTATGACCTCCAGCTTATCGCAAATCAAGAGCATGAAGAAAGAGGTAAGTGGTTGGAGTGGGGTCTGAGTGGGGTGATGTAGGGGTGGGGTGGGGTGGGTGAAGAGGGTGGAGAAGACGGAGAAGGAACTGATAATCCCCTCCCAGCCTCCTATGACCTCCATCATATCGCATTTGTAGAGCATGAAGAAGGGGGTGGGGTCTGGGTGGGGTGGGGTAGGGGTGGGGTGGGTGAAGAGGGTGGAGAAGACAAAGAAGGAGGTGATACTCCCCTTCCAGCCTCCTATGACCCCCAGCCTATCGCAAATCAAGAGCATGGAGAAGGGGGTGAGTGGTTGGGGGGGGGGGGGTGAGTGGGGTGGGGTAAGGGTGGGGTGAGGTGGGTGATGAGGGTGGAGAAGACGGAGAATGAACTGATAATCCCCTTCCAGCCTCCTATGACCTCCAGCCTATCGCATATGCAGAGCATGAAGAAGGGGGTGAGTGGTTGGGTTCCACTGGGGTGGGGAGGGGGTGGGGAAGGGAGGAGTGGGGAGGGGGGGGGGGGGGGGGGGAAGGTGGAGAAGACTGAGAAGGAAGTGATAATCCCCTTCCAGCCTCCCATGACCTCCAGCCTATCGCATATGATTATATGAAGAGCATGAAGAAGGGGGTGAGTGGTTGGGGTGGGGTCTGGGTGGGGTGAGGTAGGGGTGGGGTAGGGGTGGGGGGGGTGAAGAGGGTGGAGAAGACAGAGAGGGAAGTGATACTCCCCTTCCAGCCCCCTATGACCTCCAGCCTATCGCATATGAAGAGCATGAAGAAGGGGGTGAGTGGTTGGGTTCCACTGGGGTGGGGAGGGGAGGGGAGGATAAAGTGCGAAGATGGGGGTGAGTGGGCGGATTGGGGTCGGGTCGTAGTGGGTCGGGGTGTGGTGAGGTGGGGTGGGGCTGATTGAGTGAAGATTATGAAAAACTGCCTATGACCTCCATTATTGATTTCTGAATTTTGAATAATGTTCTACTTTATGCAGTGGACTGGGTGGTATTGTGAGGTTATTTGGATTTTGAATTTTGAATTCTTTTGAGCATCGTAGGATTTTAAATTTTGAATTTTGAATAATGTTCCACTTTGTGCCGCATACTGGGAGGGTTTCTGAGGGGACTTTAGTTGGAGTTTGAATTTTGAATTCTGTTCCAATTTGCGCTGCAGACTAGGATTTATTCCGAGTTGGGTTTTGAATTTTGGTTTCGAATTTCGAATTTTGAGTTATCTTCCAATTTGTGCTACAGACTGGGAGTTCTAATGAGGGGAATAAAGTTTGATTTGTGTTTTTTATTTTGAATGTGTTTTAATTTGTGCCGCAGGCTGGGATTAATTCTGAGTTGGGTTTTTAGTTTTGGTTTGAATTTTGAATTTTGAATTATATTCCAAATGTGCGCTGCTGACTGGGATTTATTCTAAGTTGGGTTTGAATTCTGAATTTTGAATCCTGTTCCAATTTGCGCTGCAGACTAGGAGTTATTCTGAGGGGAGCGCCTTTGACCCCCCTCTCATCACTGGATTAAAGCTAGAGTCTGCCAAGGGGTCAGAGTCACCCCAGAGAGAATCAGGACCAGCACTAGCACAAGGACCACCAACACCACCAGAACCGGCACCAGCACAAGCACCACCAACACCACCAGCTCCACCAGCACAAGCACCAGCACCAGCGCCAGCACAAGCACCACCAGCACAAGCACAAGCATCACCAACACCACCAACACCACCAGAACCAGCACAAGCACAAGCACAAGAACCACTAGCCGCAGCGGCAGCAACAGCAGCACCACCAGCACCAGGGGAGCTTCTAGCAGCAGTGTAACCAACTGCACCATCACCTCAATAAGCAGCAACAACAGCAGCACCACCAGAAGCAGGTGAGGTTCTAGCAGCAGGGACAGCAACAGCAGCAGCACCACCACCAGGCGAGCTTCTAGCAGCGGTGTCACCAACACCACCAACACCACAATAAGCAGCAATAACAACAGCAGCACTGGAAGCAGCTGAGGTCCCAGCAGCAGGGACAGCAACAGCAGCAGCGCCACTACCAAGCAAGCTTCTAGCAGCGGTGTCACAAACTGCACCATCACCAAAATAAGCAGCACCACCGGAAGCAGCTGAGGTTCCAGCAGCAGGGACAGCAACAGCAGCAGCACCACCACCAGGCGAGCTTCTAGCAGCAGTGTAACCAACTGCACCATCACCAAAATAAGCAGCAACAACAGCAGCACCACCAGAAGCAGGTGAGGTTCTAGCAGCAGGGACAGCAACAGCAGCACCACCACCAGGCGAGCTTCTAGCAGCAGTGTAACCAACTGCACCATCACCAAAATAAGCAGCAACAACAGCAGCACCACCAGAAGCAGGTTCTAGCAGCGGTGTCACCAACAGCACCGCCAGGGTTAACCTCACCAGCTTCTGGGCCTGCCACTCAACCAACCCTGGATGTTGGCATCAGGGTGCCACCAAGCTGGCGCGCTGCCGTATTGAGCCCCACTGCGCGTTTCGCGCAGTTTTTTGCAACCCCCCTGTTGGCGCAGAAAGCATTTTTTGTGCTTTTTGCACTACAAAGCGTAGTTTTTATTTTTTTAAGTGCGCTAAAGCGCTAGCCAATTTGGTCAATGGAAGTACCCTAGATGTTTGCATTTTTGCAATGCTTAGTAGAAGTAGTTATCATATTTGATCTGAACTTTTGGAGACGCCACTTATTTGGACATAGAGTTGATAACGATAATTAGAGTCAGTTGTACGGATGTTGAAATTGAGAAGATAGTGAAGCGATGTTGGCAATGCTTAATAGTAGTTAATCAGAATTGGTGTGGACTTTTGGAGGCATCACAAACAGCCTCAGCCTCAGGATTTTTGTTTCAAATCTGAAAGCCGCATTTCCCACACAGTAGTGGGAGAAATGGAGTATTCAGACGCGCGACGTAAGATTCCGCAGGACGCCTTCATATTTCAAATACCCGTAAACCCCCGGGCAAAACCTGGTTTTTTGGAGGCATCACAAACAGCCTCAGCCAATGATTTTTGTTTCGAATCTGAAAGTGGTTTTTTTCTAGCTTCATGGGACAGCGTTTTTTTAGCTTTTTATAGCTGTTAAAGCTTTTTGGTGCCATTTAGGTCAAAACTTTATAATTATAGTCAGTTGCAAGGATATTGGAATGAGAAGATAGTGAACTGATGTTGGCAATGCTTAGTATAAGTAGTTGGTCAGAATGTTATCAACTGATAATTACTGACAACATGTTAATGAACTGATAACATGATAATTGCTGATAACATGATAATTACTGATCATAATGTTATGAACTAATCATTAGAGACAGATGTACGGATGTTAATGCCATATGATTTATTTTAACAATGTCATAATATTATACATGTTTAAGAGTTGGTATGAAGAAGATATGACGTATTCGTCAATGTATTTAGAATTGTCATGATTTGTGTCTTCAATTAAAGTTAAATTATCTGCTTATCACGAACTCCAGGCTCCCGTCAATTACGATGTTGAGGGCAGGGTACTTCAAATGGCCCAATTGGCCAGCGCTTTAGCACACTTGAAAACAAAAAAACTGCGCTTTGTAGTGCAAAAAGCGCAAAAATTGCTTGCTGCGCCCACAGGGAGTTGCAAAAAACTGCGCTTAAAGCGCAGAGGGGGTCAAAAGCGCAAAAGCGCGCGCTTTGAATTACCCTGGTTGGGGGGGGTCAATTTACCAGTCAACCAGCGCTTGTTTTGTTTGTAGTCCTTTCCAATATTTAAGGTCGGGCAAGTCTCCTTAGCCTATTTGGCTATGCCTTCAGCGGCTGGATTGTAAAACACTCACACAGGAGAGACCGAGAGAGGGACTAGACAAAGAGAGTTGGATATTTGGATTGGATTGTGAAAAACTCAATGAACTCGCTGTGTATGCCCTCTTCCAGCGTTGAGACTGAACTCGACTGTGAGCAAGGACGATTAATGCTTTAGTTTTCTGTGGGGTCAAGATTATTCAGGATGCAAAGTCGAAGGGTATGTTACGTTGCAGGATGTAACGTGGGGAGGGTCCGAAGACCTGAATAAAGGGTCCGCACTCCGCAGCGTTGCAGGCCATACAATGGGTTGCATCTCAAATAGCAGAGCTGTGGTTCCTCGCTCCTGAAGTACCCTGGTGGGGGCAGTTGGGATGGGATGGGGTGGGGTGGGGTGTTTGGGATGGTCTAAAGGCATATTGTCGTCAAGGGATGCTCTAGTAGGCTAGATTGGATTGGATTGTTACATTGGTCTCAGCCAACTGTAGGCTGCTCACCGTCTTCCAATTCTAAATCTCCCCGACACCAAAAAAAATCAGGTATCATACTAAGCGGATTAAATAGCTTAAAGTTTAAAAATAATTTTGGGCTCCGGTATACCGACCATCAAATGCCCCAATACAGGAATACCGATCGGTTTGTTCTACCCTGGCTTAAACGAGGCTAGAGGGCTTTGCCCAACCTCGAATAATAAGCACCCAATGACCCAATAGAAATGAAATTGAAATTGTTACATCCGTGTAATACAGTTACTCACAGGACGTGATGTTAAGGACACCACAGCAGGGTACTTCAAGTGGCCAAATTGGCCAGCGCTTTAGCGCACTTGAAAACAAAAGAACTGCGCTTTGTAGTGCAAAAAGCGCAAAAATTGCTTGCAGCGCCCACAAGGGGTTGCAAAAATTTGCGCTTAAAGCGCAGAGGGGGTCAAAAAGTCAGCGCTCGAAAGCGCGCGCTTTGAATTACCCTGCACCACAGCGTAAGCCGGAGCTAGCTACCGTATTGTCACCGTATGACCCAATACAGTAGTTTTTCTTAGTTGTGAAAGGTATTTCACCCAAGGAGGTAACACTAACCAGCGGCACCAAGGATACAGTTCGAATGGCGTTGTCACTTCTACAAAAGATAAGGCGCACTGAGGGTCGGTGAGGGATTCCGAATTACCGACCCTCGGCTAAACGATTATTCACAACCACCCTAATGGCCTAATCAACCACTGCACACAAGCTCCCTGCCAATGATACCCATATGAGATGCAGAAAGAGACCCATATGAGAACCTAGCCCAGACCTACCTGAGGGTTGGTGGGAGATACCGAATCACCGACCCTCAGACGAACGAACATTCACAACTACCCTTATTGACCACTGCCCACAGGCTCCCTACCGACAGGTTGACTGCATATTTACATGATCTATCAGCCGTCTGATGTACCAAAGCACTGCACTAATGTACTCATGAGTAACTCTATTACACGGATGTAACAATTTCAATTTCATTTCTATTGGGTCATTGGGTGCTTATTATTCGAGCACACATCAGACGGTTGATAGATCATTGGCACTGATGTACGTACATCAGACGGCTGATAGATCATTGGCACTGATGTACGTACTGCAGAAGAGGTTTTGAATAGATCCTTGGCACTGATGTACGTACATCAGACGGTTGAACACACACATCAATGTGGCAACTGCTTTACGTCTCAACGGTTGATAGATCATTGGCACTGATGAACGTACATCAAGACGTTGGTGACTAAATATATGAGTACGTTAATTCAGACGGTTGAAGATTCATTGGCAGTGATGTAGTACATCAGGACGGTTTGATAAATATTGGCCACTGATGTACGGACATCAGACGGTTGATAGAGCATTGGCACTGATTACGACATCAGGACGGTGATCGATCATGGCACTGATGTACGTCCATCAGACGGTGATAGATCCATTGGCATGATGTACGTTACATCGACGGGGGCTGATACCTCATTGGCACTGATGTACGTCTACATTGCAGAGGTTGATAGATTCTTGGCCAATGAAGTACGTACATCAGACGGTTGATTTGAAGATCATTGGCATGATGTACGTACATCAGACGGTTTGATAAGATCATTGGCACTGAGGACGTACATTACAGGACGGTTGATAGATCAAGTGGCGACTGAGGTACGTACATCAGGAGTGTGATAGATCATTGGCACTGATGTAAGTACATCAGACGGTTGATAGAGCATTGGCATGATTACGTACTCAGCGGGTGATAGTCATGGCACTGATGTCGTACATCCGACGGTTCATAGAATCATTGGCAGACTGATGTACGTTATAATCAGACGGTTTTTTGATAGATTCATTGGCATGATGTAGTACATTCAGAAGGTTAATAGATCATTGGCACTGAGTACGTACATCAGACGGTTGATAGATCATTGGCTGATTTAACGTACATCAAAGGTTGAAATAGATCATTGGCACTGAGGTACTTACATCCGACGGCTTGATAGATCATTGGCACTGCGGTACGTACATCAGACGGCTGCTAGTATTGGCATGATTACGTACACAGACGGGTGATTAGATCATGGCACTGAGTACGTACATCAGGGACGGTGATAGATCTTGGCAACTGATGTACGTACATCAGACGGATTGTAGAGCATGGGACTGTTGTATGTACATTCAGACGGTTGATAGATCGTGGCATTGATGTTACATTACAATCAGACGGGTGAGAGATCATTTGGCATTATGTAGTACATCGACGGCAGATAGATCCTTGCACAGATGTACGTACATGCAGGACGGTGACTAGATCATTGACAATGATGTACGGACATTCAGACGTTGAAGATCATAGGCACTGATGTACGTTACCATCAGACGGCTGATACATTCATTGGCACGATGTACGTACATCAGACGGTTGTAGTCATGGCCTGATGTCAGCGACATCAGACGGTTGATAGATCTTGGCCACTGATGTCACGTACATCAGCCGGGGATACATCAATGGGCATGCATGTACTACAATCCGACGGTTGTTGATTAGAATTTCATGGCAATGATGTACGTACATCAGACGGCTGATAGATCATTGGCACTGATGTACGTACATCAGACGGTTGATAGATCATTGGCACTGATGTACGTACATCAGACGGTTGATAGATCATTGGCACTGATGTACGTACATCAGACGGCTGATAGATCATTGGCACTGATGTACGTACATCAGACGGTTGATAGATCATTGGCACTGATGACGTACATCAGACGGTTGATAGATAATGGCATGATGGTACGTACATCAGACGGTTGTTGATAAGATTCATTGGCATGCATGTACGTACATCAGAGGCTGATAGATTGGCATGATGTAGTACCATCAGACGGTGAATAGATTCATTGGCACTGCTGACGTACAATCAGAGGTGGATAGATCATTGCATGATGTACGGACATCAGGACGGTTGTTTCGTCATTGGACTGATGTATCGTACCTCAGGACGGATGATAGATCAGTGGCACTGTGTACGTACATCAGACGGTGTAGATCATTGGCAACTGATGGACGGAATCAGAAGTGGATAGATTCATTGGCCACCCAACCCTGAGTACGTACATTCAGGACGGTTGATAGATCATGCATGTGTAGCACATCAGACGGTTGATAGATCATTGGCACTGATGTACGTACATCAGACGGTTGATAGATCATTGGCACTGATGTACGTACATCAGACGGTTGATAGATTTTTGTAGGATTATTGGCACGATGTACGTAAATCCGGACGGGTTGATAAATCATTGGAACTGAGTACGTACATCAGAAGGTTGATCGATCATTGGCACTGATGTACGTACATCAGGACGGTTGATAAGTCATTGGCATGATTGTACGTACATCAGATGGGTGATAGATCATTGGCACTGATGTAGTACATAGACGGTTGTTGATTAGATCATTGGCACTGATGTACGTAATCAGACGGTTGGATAGATCATTGGCAATGATGTAGTAAACGCCGGCTATTAGATCACTGGCAATGATGTATGTAACAATCAGACGGTTGAAGATCATTGCGAACTTCTGTGTATGAGGGCCGATATGGATCCTGATACAAATTTGTCTTCTAGGATGGAGCACAAACTTTCTACAAATTATCTTTATCTTACTTGGGCTCCCTCTTTGTGGATGGGACTCAAGCAATGTGCAAAAGCTGCTTTTTCTAGGATGCTCACTAAGGCCCAAAAGGCACACCACATGCTTCGTAGGCGATGCCATACTATGGAGATATACAATATTGATATTCTCACCCACCTGTTTGATTCTCTTGTACAACCTATCCTGAATTTTGGCTGTGAGGTGTGGGCTCCTTCTATTCTGAACAACACACTTATCTCAAATGACCATGCTTGTGAGAATGGCATAGAGGTATACTTAAACAAATGTTGGGTGTTTGCCAATCTACTACATCTAATATTATCATGGAAGAGCTGGGTAGAACCCCGTTGTGTTTTGCTTGGCTTAAACAAGCTTTGCGCTTCTGGAACAAGACCATACATAAAGAACCTGAGGATCTCATTAGAATGGCTCTTGAGGAATCTTTTGACTCCAACACTGGCTGGGTTCATGACTTGCGTTGTGCTCTCCACAAGCTAGGATCCAGTAAAAACATCAACATTTTGGAGGCTGTCGATGTCGAAGGTATTATGTCTGAAGTTTTTGAGTCATGGAGGTTTAAGTACCCAAGTGACACCAATGCAGTTAGAGACATCCCTGATGAGAGAAGGGTTGGCTTTAAACGCCTCCGATACCAAAAATGGTTCGCAGCCAACAGCAATGATGAGAATGGCTTGATTCCCTTTACATCCGCCTTACATAAGCAGGATCAGATTCGTTCTATAGCACAGTTTAGAATGGGTTCCCATTGGCTGAACACAGAAAGAATGAGGGTGGTGGATAGAGCACACATCCCTCGCTCAATGAGACACTGTCAAATGTGTGGGTTCCAAAAAACTGAGGATGAAATGCATATGTTTGAGTGCCCTTTTTATAATGATATTCGCCTCCGCTACCAGAATCTGTTTACAGATATTTATAGGCATGTCCATGAGGATACCGACTTACCGTATGGAATGTGGAATTCTGCGATTCCACATTCAGAACCTTTATGAATGGAAATGGCACTAAGTCTTTTTGGAGCACCTAGCCGACTATCTTTCTACTTGTAGAAGAGCAAGACAGGAGCCCTGGACTGCTTAGTGGCAAAACCGTAATTTATATATCCCTTTTTTTCTTCTTGAGACTTCTCATTTGTTAGCTTCTTACCTCGCCATGTAAGTGATTGAGATCTGGGTCTGCTCTAAGGGGTTTAATACCTACGCCACCAAAACGGTGGTTGGGAGTTTGGTTTGTTTGTCCTCGACACCTCCCTGATGTAATGGGGTTTTTTGATTTGTGGGTGCTTTTTCTTTTTGTTTAAAGCAAAGAGTCTCATACACCCTCGCGGTGTCAAGTAGACTTTAACATGTAATGTAATGTAATGATGTACGTACATCAGACGGCTGATAGATCATTGGCACTGATGTACGTACATCAGACGGCTGATAGATCATTGGCACTGATGTACGTACATCAGACGGTTGATAGATCATTGGCACTGATGTACGTACATCAGACGGCTGATAGATCATTGGCACTGATGTACGTACATCAGACGGTTGATAGATCATTGGCACTGATGTACGTACATCAGACGGTTGATAGATCATTGGCACTGATGTACGTACATCAGACGGTTGATAGATCGTTGGCACTGATGTACGTACATCAGACGGTTGATAGATCATTGGCACTGATGTACGTACATCAGACGGTTGATAGATCATTGGCACTGATGTACGTACATCAGACGGTTGATAGATCATTGGCACTGATGTACGTACATCAGACGGTTGATAGATCATTGGCACTGATGTACGTACATCAGACGGTTGATAGATCATTGGCACTGATGAACGTACATCAGATGGCTGATAGATCATTGGCACTGATGTACGTACATCAGACGGTTGATAGATCATTGGCACTGATGTACGTACATCAGACGGTTGATAGATCATTGGCAATGATGTACGTACATCAGACGGCTGATAGATCATTGGCAATGATGTACGTACATCAGACGGTTGATAGATCATTGGCACTGATGTGCTTATTATTCGAGCACACATCAGGCGGCTGATAGATCATTGGCACTGATGTACTCATGAAGCCTGCAAATACCGTTTGCGCCTAT
This sequence comes from Chlamydomonas sp. ICE-L, assembly GCA_013435795.1. Classification (NCBI taxonomy): domain Eukaryota; kingdom Viridiplantae; phylum Chlorophyta; class Chlorophyceae; order Chlamydomonadales; family Chlamydomonadaceae; genus Chlamydomonas; species Chlamydomonas sp. ICE-L. The sequence continues at coordinate 6,374,169 of JACBWV010000099.1, read as the reverse complement.
ATTGAGCGTGGTTAACTTGGCGGAAGAGGTACCACCAAAATACCAAATCCCTGCAAGCGTGTAGACCAAACTTGGTTCGAGCCAAAACCAGGTATAAAGCCAATTGCAGTTGCAATAAACACGTACATTCCCAATGTATTATTACAGGCTGAAATCAGCGATTGAATTCTGGAACTCAGCTGTAAAATACTGTGACCGTAATCAAGGTTGTTCAGGACGCTGCGTCCTCTGTCGCACACACAAAGTCGAAGTGTCTGTTGCGTCACAGGACGCAACGTAGGGGGGGTCCGTTGACCACAAGGAAGGGTACGTTGAGTTGCAGGACGGAGGCTATACAATTGGTTGCGAATCAGGCGGCAAAAACTTCATTTCCATACGGTAGGTGGTACCGCTAGTGCCGGGTACTGGGTAGTACTGCTTCTACCGGCGAACATACGTGATCTTCAGATGTGCTGGCAAGGCTTCAAGACCTCTTGGTCCTGATTGGCCTGGTTTGATAGTTTGTAGGTACAGGTTGCGAAGATTGGAACACTCCGTCAAGGCTGTAATGTCTTGAACTCCGTCACTTGCAGTCAGCCAAAGGTCCAGCAGATTGATACACATTGACAAGTGTGAGATGTCAGTAAGTTCGTTGCAATCGGCCAGATGTAGGGAACACAGCTTGGAGCAGTTGGACAAGGCCTTTGTGTTCTTGAGGGCTACACCACACAAGTCCAGTGTTCGCAGATTGGGACATGATGACAGGGCTGCGAAGCTTGTGAGTTGCACGCACCTATTCAAGTTCAGGGAATACACCTTGGACAGTTTTGACAATGCCTTGATGTCCTGGAGCATCGTGCAACCAGACAGGTCCAAGGTCTGCAGATGTATACATGGTGACAAGGCCTCGATGCTGCTGAGTTTCTCTGCCCCACGCAAGCTCAATGTGTGCAGCTTCGTACATGGCGACAAGGCCTGGATGCTACTGAGTTCCTTGGCATCATGCAAGGTCAATGTGTGCAGCTTGGTACACGAGGACAAGGCTGAAATGTCCAGAAGCTGGGCGTGTCGTCCGGAGGCTGCGCGAAGAACCAATTTAAGCTCACCCAGAGTCAAACAGCATGCCAAGGGTGAGAGGTCGACCTCGGTCGCCATATCAAGGGCCAGTACGTGCAACAAGCTTAGATTGGGACATGCAGAAACAACACCTAGGGGAGCACTGCGCACTTTCAGTGATTGCAGAGAGGAACCCAGGGCTATGTCTCCCGATTCACAACGCGACAGATTTAGTACCTGCAGGCTGGAACATCTTGACAAGGCTGTGGCATCCCCCAAACGACCACGACATGACATGGCCAGCGAATGCAGATTGGGATACTCTGACAGGGCCTCGATGCCCTGAATATTGCCGTTCAAAGTTAGCGTGTGCAGATTGGAACACGCCGACCAAGCTGATATATCCCAAATCGATCCCACATCGTGAATGCTATAGTCAGACAGATTCAACGTGCGCAGATTAGAGCACTAAGACAAGACTGAGGTATCATTGAGTCTATTGATAGACAGGCTCAGCGTGTGCAAATTAGAACACTCTGACAAGGCGGAGATGGCATTGGATCCTAGTAACCAACCTGACACAGCCAACTCGTTCAAAGAGGGCAGCACTCTCAAAACAGGGATACTTGGCAGGCCTGCAGTTGTAGTGAAGCTTAGGGAGCGCATTGCATCGCCAAAATCCAAGTTAGCAACTCTTGAAGCCGGCAACCCAAACAGGGCCGCCTCCTTCAGCCCAGTCAACGCTGTTAAGGAAGACAAATCAGCAGTTTCCAACATTTCTAATTCGTTATCATAGGCCAAGTTCTGAGGAGGCTTGACCTCAAGGGCAGTCAAATGGGCCGGTAAAGCAGGAAGGGTGAAATACGTCTGAGGATAGCACCCGCGCACTCTGTCAAGCTTGGGGCACTTGGAGAAGACTGTTTGGCTCGCGGCATAATCCTGCATAGGGGTAAAACGATTGTTTGGGGTTCAGTTCATCAGTGCTTTTTCGTTTTAAGCCCTTCCTAACATGTTTGCGCAAGTCCCTTTAGCCTATTTGGCCTACCCCCGGACTGTAACATTCATACACACATACATAGGAATAGAAGAATGACTAAGCAATAAATAAAATACAGTTAATGGTACCAGGGTACTACAAAGCGCGCCCGGCAGCGCGATTTCGCGCACACTTTTTGAGCCCCACTGCGCATTCCGCACAGTTTCTTTCACCCCCCTGTGGGTGCAGCGCGCAGTTTTTGCGCTTTTTGCACTACAAAGCGCTGGCCAATTTGACGTTTGTGCGCTTTAAGCGCTGACCAATGTGACACAATGTAGTACCCTGGATGGTACGCCTTATTAAGAGGTTAAGAGGCCAGCCCATTGGCTTGCACTGGGGCAAACCACCAATGCTACAGAGGGCAACATACAAATGCCTGCAGGCATACACGCAAATGTCCATACATGAATTCCTAGTTTGACAGATGTATCCATATAAATAAATAAATAGTACGCCTAATTACGAGGCGTGAGGTTGAGGGGGCCAGCCCGTTGGCTTGCACTGGGGCAAACCACCAATGAACTTCACCATGCTTCTTAATACACAGTTGCGCAGTAGCTCGAAGCGGACGAGCAACTGCATTAGTGCATTAGGAAGGGTTGATGGCAATGTTAATGGCAATGTTCAATGGCTTGTTCAATGTTGACTGCTGTTTATATTTTGAAAGGGCTTACTGACAAAAATGGTAAAGAGATGATGAGATTTCGTCTAGAACAAAGAGAGAAACGAGATAATGAGGGTTTGTTGAGAACAAAAAGACTTAAGAGAGGCTTGCTGATACCACTGCTTATTTTTGGGGCTACGCGTAGCAGCTTCTAGGCAGCTCCCAATCCCTGTCCTTGGGACAACAAAGGTAATGATGACGCCTGGTGGGGCGTGGTATTAAGGGAACCCGTCGTACGCGGGTAGAGAGCGGTCTTCTACCTCAACTGGACAAGCTACCATCGCGGTTGACAACGACCTACAACTCTTTGGGCGACCGTAGGGGGAATCGAACCCCCGACCTTACATCCTCAAAGCAACTTGGTGTACCACTACACCAATTGATTTGCTGAAAGGGGCAACAAGGAAGCTAGCTAGTGTAGATGGAAGCTGGAATGACAGGCATTCAAATGCAGCTGTAATTTTTGGGCTTGACTCAGTTGCTGGCTAATGGAGCTGGGTGCAAGCAGCTCCTAAAAAGCAGTGGCTGAGACCCAGCTGACCCATCTGAGATCCAGACCCAACTGAGAACCTGACCTACACCCATGTGAGACCCATACCCACCTAAGACTCAGCTGAGACGCAGACCAAGACCCAGCTGACCCATCTGAGAACCAGGCCCACTAAGACCCACCTGAGACCCATCTGACATGCAGAAAGAGACCAATTGGAGACGCAGACCCAGACCCAGCTGAGAACCAGACCCCTATGAGAACCAGACCCACCTAAGACCCATCTGAGACCAAGAAACATCTGAGACCCAGACCCACCTAAGACCCATCTGAGACGCAGACCCACCTGAGAACTAGATCTAGAACCAGCTGAGACCCAGCCCCACTTGATAACCATATGAGATGCAGAAAGAGACCCATCAGAGAACCGAGCCCAGACCCACCAGAGAACCATCTGAGAAACAGACCCAACTAAGACCCATCTGAGAACCTAGCCCAGACCCACCTGAGACCCATCTGAGACGCAGACCCACCTAAGACCCATCTGAGAACCTAGCCCAGACCCACCTGAGAACCAGACCAAGACGCAGACCCACCTAAGACCCATCTAAGACGAAGAAAGAGTCCTATCTGAGAGCAAGACCCAGCTGAGACCAAGCTAAGACCCATCAGAGACGAAGAAAGAGTCCCATCTGAGAGCAAGACCCAGCTGAGATAATGATAACGCCTGGTGGGGCGTGGTGTTAAGGGAGCCCGTCGTACGCGGGTAGGGAGCGGTCTCCTACCTCAACTGGACAAGCTACCATCGCGGTTGACGACGACCTGCAACGCCAAGAGCGACCGAAGGGGGAGTCGAACCCCCGACTCTTCATTCTTTAGCGATCTGGTCTACCACTAGACCATTGTGATCGCTAAAGAGGCTACCCAGCTGAGACCAAGCTAAGACCCAGACAAAGACCCTCCTAAGACCCATTTGAGACCAAGAAAGATACCCATCTGTGGCCCAAACCCAGCTGAGAGCAAGCTGAGAACTAGACCAAGACCCAGCTGTGACCTAGACCCAACTGAGACCCAGCTGAGACGCAGAAAGAGTCCCATTTGAGAGCAAGACCCAGCTGAGACCAAGCTAAGACCCAGACAGAGATCCTTCTGAGACCCATTTGAGACCCAGAAGAATACCCATATGTGGCCCAGACCCTGCTGAGAGCAAGTTGAGAACCAGACCAAGACCCAGCTGTGACCTACACCCACCTGAGACCCAGCTGAGACATCTGAGAACAAGAAATGGACCCATATGAAGCCCAGGCCCAGACCCAGCCCAGCCCAAGACGAGGCCCAGACCCAGCTGAGAGCAAGCTGAGAACCAGACCAAGACCCAGCTGTGACCTAGACGTAGCTGAGACGCAGAAAGAGACCCAGCTGAGACATCCGGGACCAAGAATTACACCCACATGAGGCCCAGGCCCAGACCCAGCTGAGACCAAGACGAGGCCTAGACCCACCTGAGAGCAAGCTGAGAACCAGATCCAGACACAGCTGAGACCAAGAACCAACCAGACCCGGCTGAGACATTTGAGACTGAGAAAGAGACTCATCTGAGGCCCATACCCTGCTGAGAGCAAGCTGAGAACCAGACCCAGACACAGCTGAGACCAAGAACCAACCAGACCCGGCTGAGACATTTGAGACTGAGAAAGAAACTCATCTGAGGCCCAGACCCTGCTGAGAGCAAGCTGAGAATCAGACCAAGACCCAGCTGTGACCTAGACCCACCTGAGACCCAGTTGAGACGCAGAAAGAGACCCAGCTGAGAGCAAGACCTAGCTAAGACCAATGTAAGACCCAAACAGAGACCCTTACGAGACCCATCTGAGACATCTGAGACCAAGAAAGACACCCATATGAGGCCTAGACCTGGCTGAGAGCAAGCTGAGAACCAGACCAAGACCCAGATGAGACCCAGTCCCAGCTGAGACCCAGCTGAGACATCGAAGACCAAGAAAGAGACCCATATGAGAGCAAGCTGGATCCAGACCCAGACCCGCTAGAGACAGGGACCCATCTGAGACCCATTGCTGGGACCTAGACCCAGACCCATCTGAGACCCAAACCCATTTGAGACCCAGCTGAGACCCAGACCCAGAAAGAGACACAAAAAGAGAACCTTCTCAGGCCCAGGCTCATTTGAGACGCAACTGAGACCCAGACAGAGAACCATCTGACACCTTAATCACGTTTAACAGTTATGATGACATCCCGCGAAACGCTAAGCTCTCGGAACCAGGGCTTGGGTAAACCTCCAACATGCAAAAACTGCCGTGTTCGTGCATATTCGTGCAGGTTCTTGCATCTTGGAGGTTTACCTAAGCCCTGGTCCCGAGAGCTGAGCGTTTCGCAGGATGTCATCATAGCTGTTAAACGTGATAAATAATACATAAAATGTGACCCGGAAAGAGTACTATCAGACACTAAGACCCAGACTTATCTGAGACCCATCTCATACCAGATATCCAGATGTGACGGTTGTAACAATACTTTCAAAAGTTCTACTCTGTCACATGCCATCACCCATGAAATAACGCCATCACCCATGAAATAACGTCACGTAGGCACCCAAACAAGTTCTGCCATGTACGCGCTAGTTACAACAGCTTCAAAAGTTATGTTGGGCACCCTGCTATTTGTGTATAGGTCCCACTTACTGGGGTGAAACTCCTTTCAAAATAGAAGGGGAAATGACAAGCAGCCACTTACCTCCTGACTGACTGACTTAGCCCCATTCCAGCTCAAGCATCGAGTTCTGGAAGAAATGGAATTGCTAGTCCCTTTGCAAACGAGCCTCAACGTGCCGATGGTCTCTTTGTCGCAGTGAGGCAGCAGCGCTTCTGGAAAAGTCAACAGCAAATCTGCAGCTTGCTCCTTGTCGATTGAGACTGGGAGCTCAGACCCTCTGGCGCTTCGCTGCTGTTGATCGAGCTGAGCCCATTCCTGTACGGGGATTTTGAAACGAGAGTCGAATCGAGCCTCGAAATAGGTCGGAAACTCGGGATGGAGAGGTGCTCACCTCGCCAGTGCCGTTGTCGTCGTCCATGCATGGATCCATGGTGCTAGTCACACTTCGCTGTAAGGCAAGAGTGGTTGCTTGGGGCAGTAAAGAGCAAGAATCGAAGTGAAAATAACGGAACTAAGTTGGGAAGGGATAAGAAATATAAATGTTTCGTTAAATGTTGCAACATTGCTTCTGCACGATTTGTGGATCCTACTCTAGGTTCTGTCGTTGCTTACTTACGCGGAATCGTCCTGTTTTTTCACATTTCCCAAGAACGCCGGTCAAATCAGCCGGTCAAATCTGACTGGCCTGAAATCTTACCGACTCGTGTTCGATTCCCGTCGGGTGCGGATTACCTCTGAGGACACTTTTTCGCATACGTATCTCAGGGTTGCGGACTGTGGACGCGGCGTTTTCATTGGTCGTTTCCCTCCTGTCCTGTGGACTCAATCTAGGGACCTGGAGCATGTCTACGATTTCCCTTTGAAGAATTCGCTTCTTCGTGACTCTCGTAGCTCATTGCATCAGCGCATTGTGCTTGACAAGGAAATCTGCTCTTTCGCACTAGTTCCTGCAGGTTGCGAAGTAGCAACTATAGCCTCGGGGGTTGCTGCACCTGCCTCCATGGAACTCCGGGAAGTCAGTGAGCCAATAAGTTCATTAGCCTTACAGGCCACCAAGTTGAATAATAATGCCATGCCATGCTACATTGATTCTTGACCCCCCCCCCCCCCCCCCCCCCCCCCCCCCCCCCCCAATATTCAATTGTACGGATAAGTTAGCATCTGCTTGTGCATCCATCACCAAGGAGGCTGCCACTGCTGCTTGACGAACATTACATCACCCCCGGGGCCGACCTCCAGGGGACCCGCCAGGGCCCCCTACTATTTTCTGGTACTGAGCCAAAATCGTGAAGTTGAGAAGACTCATCAGACATACGCGCAGACGTTAATCCACGTTCGATCTGACGACGGTTTCACCCGTTCACACGTTTAGTCACGTAACGTTAGTGCGTTCACCCACGATAAATCCAATGATGGTTAGACCCGTTCAGACATTAATCCACGTTCGATCCAATGGCGGTTACACCCGTTCACATGTACAACTACGTAGCGTTACTGTGTTCACCTTCGATACATCCAACGACGATTGGACCCGTTCAGACATTAATCCACGTCTCGACCCATCCATACATCGATTCGAAATAATAAAATTACATCAAAGTTAATCCAATCCAACTCGAATTCAAACATTCAAATTAATTAAATGCATTCAATTCATGTAAACACAATTCGATTTGATTACCGTACATTAAATCAAAAACATTAAAAACATAAGATTTAATAAAATAAAATAAAATAAAATAAAATAAAATGTTTTCAATTTAAGAACTCTGATAATTTCATTCGGGACGCGCCTCCGGGCGCCCTTAATGGCGAAAATCAGATATGCTCCTAGCCCACCCACCGCCACCGCCACCGCCTCGAAGCTTCGAACAAGGGACTGGTATTTTTACCTGGCTTACCCCTTGGCCTGGGTCCCATATCATTTTAGAAGAAGTGGACCCAGATACACCTAGATATCGATATCCAGATTAACCTAGCTGTTTACCTAACTATTTACCCGTGACATCATCTGAATACTGCTTGAAGCTGCAAATATCCTCAGCCTACGCAGATGCAATCATACGTAATTAGGTATAAATGGCTCTTAATCCGGTGTAACCGGTCTAACCGTTGAGCCTCTGCTATATTGAGGGCGGTAAAAATATTCCTAATACCTGCTAATATGTGGCTATTTGCATGCAGCTTTTGACCTACTTTACCCAGATTTGTCTTGGTTACCCAGAAAGACAAAATGCTGGCTGAAGCTATGTAACCAAGTTGAACCAGAAAGAAAGAAGGAAAGCAGTAAGCAAACCGTTGTGTCTTAAGTAAGCTATCCGGAGGGGATCCTCGGACAACAACAGTGGGCTGAGATGGCTATGGGGGGACGAGCCAACACAAACAAAACACACACTCCTTTGTATGTGTCCGCATTCGATTTTTGTGTTTGTATGTGTTGGCTCTTCCCTTTTCCAACACCAGTTGGGGGGTGGGGGGGAGAAGTGGTTGAAGAGGGCGGAAGTGAATTTACCTAGCTTTTTTTCTCGATTAATGGAGTCTATTTCTTCACATTTTCCATTCGTCATATATTTTACAATTGACATCCACCCTGGAGAAAACTGGGGGTTGATGAGTGGGTCAATGAGTATGGGTGGTATGGATGGGTGGGTATGGGTGGGTAATGTGAGTGGGTGGGTGAGTATTTTGACTATTGCAGAGTCCCTGTTTGGGAATCCTAAGGATGCCATTGTGTGCGCCATAGTGTAAATACCCAGAATCCATATATAAATTCAATTCATGCCTCTTATTTTTATTTAAGATTTGAAGGTGGGTGGGGTGGGGGGGGGGGGGGGGGGGGGGGGGTCAGCCCTCAGGTTTTTACCACATGCTCTTACCCCCACCGATAGAAAACTGGATCCTATATCCTTAAGGGGGGGGGGGGGGGGGGGGGGGGGGGGGGGGAATGAAAAAAATGAAGGAAAAAGTGATTTGTTCGAGTTTACATTTTCTGGTAATGGTTGTTTTTTACTGCCGAAGACGGCGAGCAGCCAAATTGCTGGCTGAAGCTATGTAACCAAGTTCAAGTTCTATATCCTTAGAAGACTTGATCCCAGGTGTCCCCTGGCGTCCCCCCCTTGGTTGATGGAGTCGTCCCGTGTCCCACTTGTGTGTATGTATGTTACAGTCTAGGGGTAGGCCAAATAGGCTATAAGGACTTGCCCAACCCTGTAGGAAGGGCTGAAAAAGAAAAAGCACTGATGAACTGAACCCCAAACAATCATTAACCGACGGGGGCCCTGAGTTCGTGCTACATTGATAATTTAATTCTACAATATAATTTAATCATCATCTCAGCTGGGATGATAATTTAATTGTGCAATTATTCTCGCATTTGTTTATAAATTGTATTAAGTATTTCCATCCTTCGAAGGAATCAGGATTCATGTCCAGCTTCATACTTGAGTTTTTATCCACCGATTCAGGTTCACTGTTCATCTTCTCAAAAATATGTTTTCTACCCTCAGCGTATAACGGACATTCGAATATGAAATGCATTTCATCTTCGACTCAAACTAGCGATCGCTTTATATAGCGGAAAAAAAATCCCTGGTAACAGCGCAAAAGCTTTATGGCAGCCACTGTTTCTTATTTGGGCAACTCATGGCAGCTTCCAGGCAGCTCTAAAAGCGGGCATCTGGTTCAAACCCAGTACTGGATCTTGGACAGCCGTATACTCGGTGGTTGGGAGCTTGGTTTGTTTGTCCTCGACACACCCCTGATGTAATGGGGTTTCTTGCTTCGTGGGTGCTTTTTCTTTTTGTTTAAAGCACAGAGTCTCATACACCCTCGCGGTGTCAAGTAGACTTTAACATGTAATGTAATGTAATGTAATACTCATATCAGCTTTCAGACGCACAAGCTAGCTTTCAGGGTTGGCCCAAGGGTGAGTGAAAGGAGCTGCCTAGAAGCTGCTACGCGTAGCCCAAAAAAGAAACAGTGATGGCAGCTGGGCAAAGGCTCGCTTAGTAGCAGCCAAAAGTACGAAGATGTTCTCAGACACACCATGCCTACACTTGTAGCAATGGCCACAGACAACCTGCAGCCATCAGTCCAAAGATATTCTCAGACACCATGCGTCCATGCATATACGTATAGCAATAGCCACAGAAAACCTGCAGCCATAAGTCTAAAGATGTACTCATACACACCATGCAAAAAATGCCTATACTTATAGCAATGGCCACAGAACCCCTGCGAACAGTCTCAGGTCCAAAGCATACAACAATCCAATCCCGTCAATGCGAATTGCAAGGAAGTGAGACGCAATAATCATTCTCTGAAGTAGGATAGGCTGCTACTTGTCTAACTTGCTTATGCGCCTGAAATCGAGGACATTTCTCCTCCATAGGGGGGAGTGTCGCAATATAGCCTGCTACTTGCCTAACTTGCTTCTTAGCCTGGAATCGAGGACGCTTCCCTTCCAAAGTTGTGGGACGAGTGTAACAGGATAGCCTGCTATTAGTCCAACTTGACGGCTTGAGACTGCCTTTTCGATGTGCCCCATTGGTCTACGTCTGTTACTCTTGCTTCTGAGCCTGGAATCGAGGACACTTCCCCTCCAGAGGTGGAGGGAGTGTAGCAGGATAGCCTGCTACTTGTCCAACTTGACATCTGGAGACTGCCTTTTCGATATGCCCCAGTGGTCTGGCTCCGTTAAACTGCTTCTGAGCCTGGAATGGAGAACGCTTCCCCTCCAAAGGAGGAAAGTGTACCAGGAGAGCCTGCTACTAGTCTAACTTGACGATTGAGACTGCCTTTTCGATATGCCCATAGGTCAAGATCCGTCACATTCACCTATGGGCCTGGAATCCAGGACGCTTCCCATCCAAAGTTGGGGGGAGTGTAGCAGAATAGCCTGCTACTTGACTAACTTGCTTCTGAGCCTGGAATCGAGGATGCTTCCCATCCAATGGAGGGGGGAGTGCAGCAGGATAGCCTGCTACTAGTCCAACTTGACGACTCTTGACTGCATATTCGTTATGTTCCTTCGGTCCGGATCCGTTAAACTGATTCTGAGTCTGGAATCGAGGATGCCGCCCATCCAAATGAGGGGGAAGTGTAGCAGGATAGCCTGCTACTAGTCCAACTTGTCGGCCCGAGATTGCTTTATCGATATGACCCATTGGTCTAGATCTGTCACTCTCGTTTCTGAGCCTGGAATCGAGGACGCTCCCCTTCCACAGGAGGGGAGGGTGTAGCTGGATAGCCTGCTACTTGACTAACTTGCTTCTGAGCCTGGAATTGAGGATGCTTCCCATCCAATAGAGGGGGGAGTGCAGCTGGAGAGCCTGCTACTTGTCCAACTTGACATTTGGAGACTGCCTTATTGATATGCCCCATTGGTCTAGGTCTGTCACTCTCGCTTCTGAGCCTGGAATCGAGGACGCATCCCATCCAAAGGAGGGGGCAGTGTAGCAGGATATCCTGCTACTTGTCCAACTTGCTTCTGAGCCTGGAATCGAGGACGCTTCCCTTCCAAGGGAGAGGGAAGTGTAGTAGGATTGCCTGCTACTTGACTAACTCGCTTCTGAGCTTGGAATCGAGGACGCTTGCCTTCTAAATGAGGGGAGGGTTTAGCAGGATAGCCTGCTACTTGTCCAACTTGCTTCTGAGCCTGGAATCGAGGAGGCCTCCCATACAAAGGAGGGGGGAGTGTAGCAGGAGAGCCTGCTACTATTCCAACTTGCCGACTCGAGACTGCCTTTCCAATACGTCCCATCAGTCTAGATCCGTTAAACTGCTTCTAGGCCTGGAATCGAGGACGCCTCCCTTCTGAAGGAGGGCGTAGTGTAGCAGGACCGCCTGCTACTTGTCTAACTTGACGACTTGAGACTACCATTCCGAGATATCCCATTAAACTTGAACCATCACATTCTTCCGCTTTGCGAATCAGGTATTCCATGGTCGGTAGTCCAGCTATGCCTGAAACCTTCCATGCCGCCTGCAACTTCGAAGACTGCTCGTCAAACTTCGCTCTCAACTTGTAGTCCCACCTCTCTTGGCACACTTCGATAGCGTCCTCCAACCTGTCTGCAGTGGGGAAGCGCTGGCGCCCAATGTCATCATAGGCCTGCACAAAATGGATGGACATGTATATTTGGTGTTCGTTTATAAATGGTTGTACGAGCATATTTGGTATATGTGTTTAAATGGTTGTGCGTGTATATTTTGTGTGTGTGTTTAAATGATGGAACGTGCATATTTGGTGCATGTGTTTAAATGGTTGTATGCGTATGTGTTTCAATGGTGGTACGTGTATATTTGGTGTTTGTGTTTAAATGGTTGTATGTGTATGTATTTAAATGGTTATACATGTATATTTGGTGTATGTGTTTAAATGGTTGTACGTGTAGGTGTTTAAATGGAGGTAGGTGTATATTTGGTGTATGTGTTTAATGGATGTACATGTCTATTTGGTGTATGTGTTTAAATGGTTGTACGTGTAAGTGTTTAAATGGAGGTAGGTGTATATTTGGTGTATGTGTTTAATGGATGTACATGTATATTTGGTGTATGTGTTTTAATGGTTGTACGTGTAAGTGTTTAAATGGAGGTAGGTTTATATTTGGTGTATGTGTTTAATGGATGTACATGTATATTTGGTGTATGTGTTTAAATGGTTGTACGTGTAAGTGTTTAAATGGAGGTAGGTGTATATTTGGTGTATGTGTTTAATGGATGTACATGTATATTTGGTGTATGTGTTTTAATGGTTGTACGTGTAAGTGTTTAAATGGAGGTAGGTGTATATTTGGTGTATGTGTTTAATGGATGCACATGTATATTTGGTGTATGTGTTTTAATGGTTGTACATGTATCTTTGGTGAATGTATTCAAATGGTTGTACGTGTATGTGCTTAAATTGTTGTACGTGTATATTTGGTGTATGTGTTTAAATGGTTGTACGTGTATATTTGGTATAAGTGTGTTAAACGTGTGTGTGTGTGTTTGTGCTGTCTTTGCTCTCTTACCCCCCCCCCCCCCCCCCCCCATTCTCACCCCCCCGTAACCCCCTACACATCCTTGCTACCCTTCACCCCCTCACCCCCTCCTCATCCTCGCTACCCCCGTGATATCTCTTTACCACACCCACATTTCCCATCCCTACCCCGTACCTTCACAAGTGTGAGCCATGTAGGCAACCTGCAAGTAGCTACCTAGGCTGGGCCTGTGCGACCCAGATGCGAACCAGGTGCGAACCAGGGCAAAAATCACTCACTCGCGGTCGCATTTCGTGGCGACCAAGGGCCCATTTTGCCCTAAACTCGCACACCTGAGGGTTGCACGGCTCTGGGTCACACAGGTCTGGGTCGAACAGGTCTGGGTCGCACTGGTCTGGGTCGCACAGGTCTGGGTCGCACAGGTCTGGGTCGCACAGGTCTGGGTCGCACTGGTCTGGGTGGCACTGGTCTGAGTCGCACGGGTCCGGGTCGCACAGGTCTCGGTCACACAGGTCTGGGTCGCACGGGTCTGGGTCGCAGAATTGGCGCCATGTAGCCAACGCACTGCTGGAGGCTATTACTCATTTGGCGTTGTTCATGAGGTCTACATCAGCATGGCCATTCCACCCCCTGCGCGCTCTCACCCTTGAAATGCGCATCCCATATATGCCGGTCCCTGCCCATTTGGCGTTGTTCATGAGGTCTGCATCCTCCCCAGTCCCAACTCCATCAACTAGGTGGATGCTTCCCCTCATCCCTTCCCCGTACCTGCAAAAGCGTGGGCCAGGTAGCCAACCTGCAACCCTACCCCCCAACACACATAACCAGCTTGACATCCCCTGCCACAACTCACCCTCTCTCTCACTCCTCCAAACAAACACTCTCCATACCCCCCCCCCCCCCCCCCACCCGTCCATACCCCCCCCCCCCCCCCACCCCCACCCATCCACACACACACCCTTCCATACCCCCCAGTCCCAACTCCCTCAACTAGATGGATGCTACTCCTCATCCATCCCCCCCCCCCCCCCCACCCACCCACACACACACACACACACACCCTTCTATACCCCCAGTCCCAACTCCCTCAACTAGATGGATCTACCCCTCAGCCATACCCCCCCCCACCCCCCACACACACACACCCCTTCCATACCCCCCAGTCCCAACTCCCTCAAGCTAGATGGATGCTAAACCCTCATCCATACCCCCCCCCCCCCCCCCCCCCCCCCCCCCTACCCTCCCACACACCCTTCCATACCCCTTCAGTCCCAACTCCTCAACTAGATGGATGGCTACCCCTCTTCCATACCCCCCCCCCCCCCCCCCCCCCCCCCCCCCCCCCCCCCCAACACACACCACCCTTCACATACCCCCCAGTCCCAACTCCCTCACTAGGTGGATGCTACCCCTCTTCCATACCCCCCCCCCACACACCACACACACCCTTCCATACCCCCCAGTCCCAACTCCCTCAACTAGATGGATGCTACCACTCATCCATACCCCCCCCCCCACCCCCCCCCCCCCCCTACCCTCCCACACACAGACCCTTCCACCTTACCCCTCAGTCCCAACTCCCTCAACTAGATGGATGCTACCCCCTCTTCCATACCCCCCCCCCCCCCCCCCCCCCCCCCCCCCACACACACACACCCTTCCATACCCCCCAGTCCCAACTCCCTCAACTAGGTGGATGCTACCCCCCCCCCCCCCCCCCCACACACACACACACACACACACACCCTTCCATACCCCCAGTCCCAACTCCCCAACTAGATGGATGCTACCCCCTCATCCATACCCCCCCCCCCCCCCCCCACACACACACACACACACACAGACACACACCAACCCTTCCATACCCCCCCAGTCCCCAACTCCCTCCAACTAGGTGGATGCTTCCCCTCATCCATACTCCACCCCCCCCCCCCCCCACACACACACTCACTTCCATACCCCCAGTCCCAACTCCCTCAACTAGGTGGATGCTTCCCCTCATCCATACTCCCCCCCCTCCCCCCCCCCCCCACACACACACACTCACTTCCATACCCCCCAGTCCCAACTCCTCCAACTAGGTGGGATGCTTCCCCTCATCAATACTCCCCCCCCTCCCCCCCGCCCCCCCCCCCCACACTCACTTCCATACCCCCCTGTCCCAACTCCCTCAACTAGATGATGCTACCCCTCATCCATACCCCCCCCCCCCCCCCACCCCCCCACCCCCCACACCACACACACACCCTTTCAACCCCCCCAGTCCCAACTCCCTCAACTAGGTGGATGCTACCCCTCATCCATACCCCCCCCCACACACACACCCATCCACCCCCCCACACCCTCCATACCCCCCAGTGACCTACCTGTACGAGCGCAGGCCATGTAGCAAATTGTGTGTTGCTATACACCAACCACGTGGACTTGTACATCAGACCTTCATCCTCCAACAGTCCCAACTCCTTTAATAGAATACACCTTGGGCCGATGCGTGTGCGCATGCCCATGGTGACAATTGCGTAATTCCTGAGGACAGGGGTTTGGATGACATGTTAAGGGTTTGTACTTAGTGGTGGTGGTGGTGGTGGTGGTAGTGGTGGTGATGGTGGTGGCGGTGATGGTGGTGGTGGTGATGGTGGTGATGGTAGTGGTGGTGGTGATGGTGGTGGTGATGGCGGTGGTGGTGGTGGTGGTGATGGTGATGGTGGTGATGACGGTGATGGTGGTGGTGATGGTGGTAGTGGTAACAATGCGTGTGTGCATGCCCATGGTGATCATTGCGTAATTCCTGAGGACAGAGGTTTGGATGACATGTTAAGGGTTTGTATCTGGTGGTGATTGTAGTCATGCAGTGGTGGTGGTGGTGATGGTGGTGGTGGTGGTGATGGTGTCGGTGGTGGTAACAATGCGTGTGTGCATGCCCGTGGTGACAATTGCGTAATTCCTGAGGACAGGGGTTGGGATGAGATGTTAAGGGTTTGTATTTGGTGGTGATTGTAGTCATGCAGTGGTGGTGGTGGTGATTGTAGTAATGACAGTGGTGGTGGTGGTGGTGGTGGAGGTAGTGATTGTGGTGATGGTGGTGATGGTGGTGGTAACAATGCGTGTGTGCATGCCCGTGGTGACAATTGCGTAATTCCTGAGGACAGGGGTTGGGATGACATGTGAAGGGTTTGTATTTGGTGGTGATTGTAGTCATGCAGTGGTGGTGGTGGTGATTGTAGTGATGACGGTGGTGGTGGTGGTGGTGGTGGTGGTGATGGTGGTGGTGGTGGTGTTGATGGTGGTAGTGTTGATGGTGGTAGTAGGTGAGTGTGGAGAGAGGTGGTTGTGGGTGGCATGCTGCTGGAAGGCGATATCCAGGGGTTCATGTTATGGGTTGCTAGTTAATGGTCAAGGGTAGGTGGGGGTGACGGTGAAGGTGATGATGGCATAGGTTATGGTGGTGGTGGTGATGGTTGTAGTGGGTGAGTGTGGGGAGAGGTGGTCGTGGGAGGCATGCTGCTGGAAGGCAACATCCAGGGGGTTCATGTTATGGGTTGCTAGTTAATGGTCAAGGGTAGGTGGGGGTGACGGTGAAGGTGATGATGGCGGAGGTTATGGTGGTGGTGGTGATGGTTGTAGTGGGAGAGTGTGGGGAGAGGTGGTCGTGGGAGGCATGCTGCTGGAAGGCAACATCCAGGGGGTTCATGTTACGGGTTGCTAGTTGATGGTCAAGGGTAGGGTGGCGAAGTGGAAGGTGGGGTGTGAGGGGGGTGATGCCAGAGGGTGGGATAGCATGGGGTGGGAGGGTGGGAGGAGGGTGGGATAGCATGGGGTAGGAGGGTGGGAGGAGGGTTGGAGGTGGCGAAGTGGAAGGTGGGGTGTGAGGTTGACATGTTAATTGGATGCCATATTGGTAGTTCATGGTCAAGGGTAGAGCTTACTTTAGTTGAGCATAGTATGGTTATCAGGGTTCCCCTTCATGATGATATCTTGAAGAAAAAAGGAAAAAGGAAACCAGCGGTCATACATTAGGGGCCCATGAGAATCACCTAGTGAGCATCAAGGAGGGGCTGCAGCCAACCAACTCTGCCAGCATCAACAGCTAAGCATGGATGCTGGCCGGCCGTTTCCCGAAAAAGTATGGCTGCTTGGTCAACATTTTGGCAGCTATCTATGTAGGGTCTATTTAGGACCTTTTATTAGGGGCCTGTCAGGCTGTCACCCACCTAGTGAGCATCAAGGAGGGGCTGCAGCCAACCAACTCTGCCAGCATCAACAGCTAAGCGTGGATGCTGGCCGGCCGTTTCCCGAAAAAGTATGGCTGCTTGGTCAACAATTTGGCAGCTATCTATGTAGGGTCTATTTAGGACCTTTTATTAGGAGCCTGTCAGGCTGTCACCCACCTAGTGAGCATCAAGGAGGGGCTGCAGCCAACCAACTCTGCCAGCATCAACAGCTTAGCATGGATGCTGGCCGGCCGTTTCCCCAAAAAGGATGGCTGCTTGGTCAACAGATTGACAGCGGTCTCCTTAGACCCTGAAACCCAAGCCACGTATTCCAACATAGGACCTAGGACAGCTAGGGATAACATCAGCAGCTCGGGCCTGTTCAGGATCATCCTGTGGATCAAGGGTTCAGGAAAGCCCTTGGCTGTTAACCACTCCACAAGGTTGAACTGAAGTCAGGAGGAGAGTATAATTAAATTCCATATTATAATAAATAAATTCCATATTATAATAATTAAATTCCATATTATAACAAATAAAATCCATATTATAATAATTAAATTCCATATTATAATAAATAAATTCCATATAATAACAATTAAATTCCATATAATAATAAATAAATTCCATATAATAATAATTAAATTCCATAAATTCTTAAATATAATAAATAAATTCCATATTATAATAAGTAAATTCCATAAATTCTTAAATATAATAAATAAATTCCATATAATAATAATTAAATTCCATAAATTCTTAAATATAATAAATAAATTCCATATTATGAACAATACACCAAGGTGGAAGGTCGTGATGAGTAATTTTTGTGTATCAATGATTGCATGAAGAGATTAGATCAAGCACATTTTGATAAGAACGCTTTGATTTTAATTGATTACGTTACTGGCTGTCTGTTTGTCTGTCTGTCTGTTTGTCTGTCTGTCTGTCTGTTACAGTCTCCAAAAAATGTTTTACCGACGGGGGCCCTGAGTTCGTGCTACAGTGATCCTTTTATTCTAGCGTGTAATTAAATCATCATCGTTACTGCCGAAGACAGCGAGCAGCCTCGCCAGCTGGATCCACATAAACAAGTTCAAGTTCAAGTTGAACTGCAGGGAGGAGGAGAGGAGGAGCTTAATAATAATTCAAATTCGGTCCGAGAGGAGGAGCATGATAAGTACCTTTTGTGTATCAATGATTGCACGGAAATATTGGATCGAGCACATTTTGGTCATAATGCTAATAATGCTAATAATGAGTTTAATTGATT
The DNA here is from genome assembly GCA_013435795.1 of Chlamydomonas sp. ICE-L. Classification (NCBI taxonomy): domain Eukaryota; kingdom Viridiplantae; phylum Chlorophyta; class Chlorophyceae; order Chlamydomonadales; family Chlamydomonadaceae; genus Chlamydomonas; species Chlamydomonas sp. ICE-L. Next base: position 6,355,804 of record JACBWV010000099.1, on the reverse strand, counting down.
ACATTGCCAAAGACAGCAGGCAGCCTCATCCGCTGGATCCACATGAATAGGTTCAAGTTCAAGTTGAACTGCAGGGAGGAGTGTGTGTGTGTGTGTGGTGTGTAAGTGTGTGTGGTGTGTTTGTGTGTGTGGTGTGGTGTGGTGTGGTGTGAGTGAGTGCTGGTGTGTGTTTGGTGTGTGTTGTGTTGTGGTGTGTGTGTGAGTGTGTGGTGAGTGTGTGTCTGTGTGTGCATGTGGTTGTATGTGTGTGGTGTGTGGTGTGGTGTGTGAGTGTGTGTGGTGTGTGTGTGTGGGAGAGTGTTGTCCGTGTGGTGTGTGTCGTGTGTTGTGTGTGGTGTGTGTGTATGTGGTGTGTTGGGGTGTGTTGCTGTGTGTGGTGGTGTGTGTGGTGGGGGCGTGTGTCGTTGTGTGAGATGGGTGGTGTGTGGTTGTGTGTTGTGTGTGTGTTGGGTGTGTGTGAGTGTGTGGTGTGTGTTTCTGTGGAGTGAGGTGTGTGTTGTGTGTGTGTGTTGGTGTGCGTGGTGGTGTGCGGTGTGTGTGGGAGTGTGGTGATGTGTGTGGTGTGTGTGGGTGTGCGTGGTTGTGTGTGGGGTGTGGGTGGTGTTGTGATGTGTGTTTGTGGGGAGTGTGAATGTGTGTGGGTGTGTGTTGTTAGAGGTGGGGATGTGAGGTGTGTGTGTGGGTGGTGTGTGCTGTGTGTGTGTGGTGGTCGGGGTGCTGTGTGTGGTGTGTGTTGTGTGGCTGTGCTGTTTGTTGGTGTGTGTGTGTGAGGGTGTGTGTGTGTGGTGTTGGGTGTGTGTGTGGTGTGGGTTGTGGTGTGTGTGTGTGGTGTGTAGTGTGGTTGTGTGTGTGGTGTGGCTGGTGTGGATGAGTGGGTGTGGTGTTGTTTTGGGTGTGTTGTGGTGTGTGTGTTGTGTGTGTGTGTGTAGTTGTGTGGGTGTGTTGTGGGGTTTGTGTGTGTGAGGTGTGTGGTGTGTGGTGTGTGGGGTTGTGTGTGGTGTGGTGTGGTGTTGTGTGTGTGGGGGTGGGGTGTGTGTGTGTAGTCGTGTGATGGCTGGATGTGTGGTGTGTGTGGTGTGGTGGTGTGGTGGTGGGTGGTGTGTCGTGTGTGTGTGTGTGGGGCGTGTGTTGTGTGTGGTGTGCGGTGTGTGAGGTGTGTGGGTGGAGGTGTGCGTGGGGTGAGGCAAGGTGTGTGGTGTTTTGTGGTGTGTGTGTGTGTTGCGTGGGTGTGGTGTGTGTGGTGTGTGTGTGGTGTGGTGTTGTGTGTGTGGTGTGTGTGGGTGGTGTGTGTGTGGGGGGTTGTGGTGTGGGTGTGTGTGGGTGAGATGGTTGGGTGGGTGGTGGTGTGTGGGTGTGTGTGTGTGTTTGGTGTGTGTGTGTGCTGAGTAGGGGGAGGGGGGTGGGGGGGGGGGGGGGTTCGTTAAGGGGAAGGGAAGAGGCATGTGTTCGTGGTGTGTGATGTGTTCTTGTGGTGTGGGTGAGGTGTGTGTGCAGGAGTGTATGATGTTGAGCGGACTCCCGGTTAAAATAAGGGTGCAAGTTGAATGAAGTGAATGCAGGTGAGGGAGGAGGAGAGGAGGAGCTTCATAAGGTGAGAGGCAGGGATATTGTTTTCAAAAACAAAAAGGAAATCTTATTCCTTTTTTCCCCCCCCTCCTATTTCCCCCTCCCAAAACAGGATCCTTATTTCGATTTGGGTCGATTTGGGTCATTTTTAGTCAATTTCAGTAAAAACAAAAAACTTGTTTTCCTAGGTTTCTTATTCTGGCAATTTGGGCCAAAACGGGGTCTCGTATTCCGATCTGAATATATATTATGGAAAAAATATCCCTGGGGAAAGGAAGGGAGCGTGCGTGGTGTGTGAGTAAAGGGGGGGGGGGATACACAAAATGGTCTGAACTCATTCTTGCTAATTACAAAATGAATAATGTTATACAAAGGGGAGTGTGTGTGGTGGTGTGAGTAAAGGGGGGGGGGGGGGGGGGGGGGGATACACAAATTGTCGGTACTCATTCTGCTAATTATAAATGAATAATGTTATACAAAGGGGAGTGGTGTGTGGTGTGTGAGTTACAGGGGGGGGGGGGGGGGGGGGGGGGGATACACAAAATTGTCGGTACTCATTCTTGCTAATTATAAAATGAATAATGTTATACAAAGGGGAGTGTGTGTGGTGTGTGAGTAAAGGGGGGGGGGGGGGGGGGGGATACACAAAATTGTCGGTACTCATTCTTGCTAATTATAAAATGAATAATGTTATACTAAGGGGAGTGTGTGTGGTGTGTGATTAAAGGGGGGGGGGGGGGGGGGGGGGGGGGGCATACCTGCAGTGAGGAGGTGAGTAGAATCGGGTCCCTCAACAGTGTGTGTGGGGTGTGTGTGGGTGTTTGTGGGGTGTGTGTGTAGGGGGGGGGGGGGGGGGCGGGCTCGTCAAGGGAAGGGAAGAGTGTGTGTGGGGTGGGGGTGTAGGGGGTGGGGGGTGGGTGGGGGGCTTGCAAGGTGAAGGGGATGAGTATGTGTGTGGTGTGTGTGTTGTGTGAGTAGGGGGAGGGGGGGTGGGGGCGGGCTCGTCAAGGGGAAGGGAAAGAGTGTGTGTGGTGTGTGTGTGGTGGGGTGGTGGGGGTGGGGGTGGGGGTGGGGGGGGCTTGACAAGGGGAAGGGAAGAGTGTGTGTGGTGTGTGTTTGTGTGGGGGTGGGGGTGGGGGTGGGGGGGGCTTGACAAGGGGAAGGGAAGAGTGTGTGTGGTGGTGTGTGTGGGTGGGGGTGGGGGTGGTGGGGGTGGGGGTGGGGTGTGGGGGGGGCTTGACAAGGGGAAGGGAAGAGTGTGTGTGGTGTGTGTGTGGTGGGGGTGGGGGTGGTGGGGGCGGGGGTGGGGTGGGGGGGCTGACAGGGGAGAGGGAAGAGTGTGTGTGTGGTGTGTGTGTGGTGGGGGGTGGGGTGGTGGGGGTGGGGGTGGGGGTGGGGGGGCTTGACAAGGGAAGGGAAGAGTGTGTGTGGTGTGTGTGTGGTGGGGATGGGGGTGGGGGTGGTGGGGGTGGGGGTGGGGGGGGGACTTGACAAGGGGAAGGGAAGAGTGTGTGTGGTGTTGTGTGTGGTGGGGGTGGGGGTGGTGGGGGGGTGGGGGGTGGGGGTGGGGGGGCTTGACAAGGGAAGGGAAGAGTATGTGTGTGGTGTGGTGTGTGAGGAGAGTAGGGGGAGGGGGGTGGGGGGGGTGGGGGCGGGCTCGTCAAGGGGAAGGGAAGAGTGTGTGTGGGGTGTGGGGTGTGGGGGGTGGGGGGGGCTTGACAAGGGTTTTGTGGTGTGTGTATCGTGGTGTGTGGTGTGTGTGTGTGAGAGAGAGTGTGTGAGTAAGGGGGTGGGGGGGGTGTGTGTGGGGGGGGGCATACCTCTAGAGATGCGTTGAGTATAATCGGTTTTTTCAACAGAGGCCCCCCATCGCTCCCGGGGGGGAAGCCCATGTCTGCCAGGCGGGCGAGTTTCTGCGCCAGACTGGCAGGGCGGACCAACAGGACAGCGGGGTTCTTCTGTAGTACATCCATCACCTGAGGGTTTTGTTGTCACATATCAGTACGTTACACAAAAAATAGGTAATCAATGAGAAAATTAAAATTGAACCTGAATTGGTGGATAACAACTCCAGCATTAAGCTGGTCATGAATCCTGATTCCTTTGAAGGATGGAAATACTAAATACAATTTATAGAACAATGCGATAAGAATTGCACGATTAAATTATCACCCCAGATAATTGAAGAGGGGGCTCCGCCAAAAATACAGATATAACACATTATTCTTGTTTTGGGTATTTACAACATCTTGTATCTCCAATGGTGCCTAATCCCCAAAACGCCCTAATTCGGGACAAGAGTGTGGGACAGAGCCGTACACACCCCAAAATGCTCGGAATCGAATTCTGAGTATATAGCGTTTCTCGTCAGTGTTTCAGCTAGACGCGCAGCTATTTTTTGTTCCGATGGGCATTCGGTCGCCGTTGCTGCAAAATATAATGTGTATTTATATGGATGGATTGCGCCTATGCCTCCAGTGCGAAGAAATACATCAGTCACAAATAAGTAGGGGTCGGCTATGTTATATAATATTAGTGAATACATAATATTAAATATTTTTGGTCGGACGAGCCATCTCACCAGAATTTCGAATTTATTTGAAAAACTAAAATTATTGTGACACTATAATAATATTAGTTAATATTAGTTTTCAAACACTAATATTAGTTGCCGTTCCCTACAAATAAGCTCCCCAAATGCATCAGTCCAAGTGATCCCTTTTTGGGCTACGAGTAGCAGCTTCTAGGCAGCTCTTTTCCCCCCTGATTGGGCTAAACCTGAAGCTAGCTAGTGCTTCCAAAGGTTTACATTACAGGCATTTCAATGCAACTGAAAGCTTTCGCGTAGATCCATTTGCAGGCTGTTGGAGCTGGCTGGAAGCTGCCATGCATAGCCCAAAAATGAAACAGTGATCAGTCCAACACATAAATAATTATTATATATATACATACATAAATATGCATAATATATAGAGAGAGTTGGGTTTTCGCAGATGGTGTGGGAAATATAAAGTGAAACATTTATGTTTTGTATTATTTAATACAAAACATAAATGTATTTTTGTACTACCGTATGCGCCTTAAGTATTGGCAAACGGTTTGGCAAACAACCCTTTGCCAAACCGGATTAGAGATCCAGTTTGAGACCGCTCCAGGTGGTTGGCCTTTGCCAAGTTACGGTAACCATGGTACTCTGTCTACTAAGCCCTAGCAAGTTAAATGTTCCTGATTTGAATTGCTACATGGTTTTATTTTCAGCAAGCTTGGGCAGACTACTTTGTAAACGTGTACTAGACCTTGAACTTGGTTAGATGGCTCTAGCCGCCAATTTGGATGGCTGGAGCCATGTACCGGTCTGGCTACCAAGCCCTAGCAAGTTTAATGCTCCTGATTGGAATAGTTACTTGGTTTTACATCAAGCTTAGGCAGACCGCTTGGTGAACATGTAACGAGGAAATGTAACAATAGCATAAGACCCTTTGCCAACTAGATTTCAAGCCTGAGCTTGAGACAGTCAAAGCCATAGACCCCTTTGCCAAGTTAGTTTTGCCATGCTTTTCTGAGACCCACTTTTAGGGGGAAAATGACATTTGCCAATACTTAATCTTGCCAATACTGAAGGCGCGTACGGTATTTATTTTTGTTTTACCGGTATTCATTTTTGTATTTAGTGCTTCCCTAATGGGGAATAGGTTACCAGCAGAAGTGGGACGAACTCTGACCAGGGATTTATTACGGCTATATGTAGCGATCGCTACTTTTGACCCTGTTTTGGCCCACATTAGTGTAAGATAGAAAAAACCGTTTTGGCCCACATTATTGCAAGATAGAAAAAAACCGCTTTGGCCCACATTATTGCAGATAGAAAAAAACCGTTTTGGCCCACATTGTTGCAGATAGAAAAAAACCGTTTTGGCCCCAATTATTGCAAGATAGAAAAAACCCGTTTTAGCCCACATTATTGCAAGATAGAAAAAACGGTTTTGGCCCACATTATTGCAAGATAAAAAAAACAATTTCAGATTAAAAAACAATTTCAGATTAAAAAACAACATCTCTGCTTGCAAGACGTGTCAAGGCCTCCAAATGTTTACTTCTCCCAATAGCCCCTTTCAGCGATATACAATGGTCTAGTGGTAGACCAGATCGCTTGAGGATGATGAGTCGGGGGTTTGACTCCCCCTTCGGTCGCTCTTGGCGTTGCAGGTCATCGTCAACCGCGATGGTAGCTTGTCCAGTTGAGGTAGGAGACCGCTCCCCACCCGCATACGACGGGCTCCCTTAACACCGCGCCCCACCAGGCGTTATCATTACTTCTCCCGATCGATTTTCCTGATTATGGGGCTGTAATGGCATGTAACATGGCGATATTATGGCGATATTATGAGACATTTTTCAGGTCATTCTGAGCACCTCATTTAGGGGGGGGGGGGCGGAGAGGGGCAGCCCTCCTTAGTTGTTTTTTACTTTTTACTCAGGCCTCCAAATGACATTCTGAGACCACCTATGAGTAGGCCTTGGCAAGAGCAGTCCATTGGCACCACTTTGGACCTCGTGCAATAATGATCTAGCCCTTCGGTGGGTGCGTGGGTGGGTGGGTGAATGGGTGGGTGGGTAGGTGGATGAATGGGTGGGTGAGTGGGTGAGTGAATGGGTGACTATCAAACAATCCATTTGTGGGAATTCCGAGGATGCCATTGTGTGCGCCACGTTGACTACATAACCCCCAGAATCCATATCTAAGTTTTTCAAAAAAAAGTATTTCTAATTAAAGGGGGGGGGGGGGGGGGGGGTCTGCCCTCCTCAAGTTTTTTAGGGATAGGCGTCCCTCCTGTTTTTGAATTTACTCCTGCTGCTTGCATCTACAAGCCTCCATCGGCACCTGCAACAACATTCAAGTGCAAGACCGTGAGTCAAAATTCAAGTCCATCTTTGCTCATCATTTAATGTAGGTATGGTGGCTAAGATATTGTATCAAGTGTATGGTGGGGTGATGTAAGTGTTGAAAATTGAAAAAAAAACGATTTCAAGATTGAAAATTGAAAACTAACATTCCTGCCTTCGATCGAAGCATGGTGTTTAAAAAAAGATCCCTAACTCCGATCGAAAATTCCATGGGGGGGGGGGGGGAGGATTGGGGGAAGGTTGTGTGGATGGGGGGGGGGAGGGTAAGGGAGACGTCGGGAAAAGTAGGGGATACTGTGGTTCTGGCTTGGGTGGGTTTGAATGGTATGCGTTTGTGATACAGGGTGGGGGGACAGCTAGTGAAGGGGCAGAGGTGGGGAGATGGGGTGTGTATGTGTGTTGTATGTGGGTGTGGGGGGAGGGAGGGGAGCGTCGAGCGAGGGCGGAGATGGCTATGTGGGGTGTGGGGTTAGGAGGGTGCGGGGTGAGGAGAGTTAATATCAAGGGGGGGGGGGGGGGGGGATGGGGGGCAGAAAGAAGAAGGAAAAGTAGGGGATCATGTAGTCCTGGGGGGGGGGGGGGGGGGGGGGGGGAGGGGGGGGGGGGGGGGGAGATATAAAGGGCGCTACCCGTTATGTAAACCAGCCTGACTCAGACCCAGGTCCTGGGTGCATAGTATATACACATATATATATATAAAGAAATCATGGTCGTGGTCGCGGTGGTCGTGGTGGTCGTGGTGGTGTCATCATCGCATGCCCACGTGCCATGGGCGTGCAAAGTGTAACCGACTTGCAACCGACTTTTCGTTCACCCAACTATCAAGTCCCCGCCTTGCGGAATTTTAAAATACCAAAACTGCAGATTCGCCAAGCTAAGCGCACGCGCTCATAGCATGTCCACAACTGCCTCTGATACTATGACGGCAAGACATTTAGAATCAGAAGATCTTCTCCTCGGAGGTAACCAGCCGACCCTCATATGGCTTGGCATGGCGCTCGGAATAATAGCTTTCAGTTCTTCACGGATAATGCGACCATGATGCATGGCAACGGTCCTAATGGACAGGAGGGCCCGCAACACCGCCAGCCAGCGCTCAAAGCGAGCTTGCCAGAGCAAGGAAGACAGGGAAATCGCCAACAAGCGTCGACGTGATGCCCGCGCTGCCCGATCCGAGGAGCTACGTCATGCTGGTAATCTCGCAAGTAGTCAGGAACGAGCTACCGTGCCTGAGGAGGAACACGAAGCTGCAAACCAATCCAGGCGCGAAGATTATGCTGCCCAGCATGAGGAGTTATGCCAGGATCATAATCAAGCCAGACCTTCATGTCGTGATGCTTTTTTTCTCCGTCTGCGAGCGGTGCCACCATTCATCTCACGCATGCGCAATTTTGCCATGCCATCGCATCACATTCGTAGTGATTGGCATCCAGTTGCGATTAATTACCTTACCTGTTCAGATCGCCATGGCCATTCCGTCCCCCTGGACACTCTCGCGCTTGCCACGCCCATCCCATCTTTGCAAGCTCTTTTCGTTGTATAGAATATGAAGTACGTTGCTGCGATTTTTGCTGTTCTGAGTTGACCGAGTCTCGACTGGGGCACTGTACGAGAAGACGAAGCTGCAGGTTTATAGCCATGCAATTGCACCGGTTCGGTGTTCTCGGGGCGATCCGAATCTGAGCGTTTGCAATGTTGGTAGGTTCGAAGCACAGTGGGTCCCTCTTTCTGCACGATTGAATCCCACAGGGTGAAGTGAAGGGTGCGAGGTAGGGAGAAGAAGATTGTGTGTGCGTGTTGGTGGTTGGGGGGCAGTGGAGGGTGTGTGTGGGGGGTAAGGTGAGAGAAAGAGAGTGCGTGTGGATGGGGTGGGTGAGGGGTAGGGAGAGATCAGGATGGGGGGGAGGGGGGATGGTATGTGTTGTATGACAGGGTGGGAGGCACACCTGAAGCAGAAGGGGAATAGGGTAGGGAGGGAAGAAGAAAGTGTGTGGGTGTGTGTGGGTTTGGGGGAGGAGAGGCAGAGGAGCGTCGAGCAAGGGCTTAGATGGCTGATTTCTTGACTGTGTAAGGGAGGGAGGGGGGGGGGGGGGGGGGGGGGGGGGGGGGGGGGGGGGGGGGGGGGGGGGGGGAGGGGGGGGCATACAAGGGCGTTACCCGTTATGTAACCCAGACCAGACTAGGACCCATGGGCTGGGTGGGGGGTGGCCACCGGGCCACACGGGCTACCGTACTAGTATATATATATATATATATAATATATATATATTATATATATATATATATTATATATATATAATATATATATATATATATAATTATATATATAAAATCATGGCGGTCGCGGTCATCGTGGTGGTGTCATAGGGGGGCGGGGGGGGGACAGGGGCGGACAGTTCCTGGGTGCATAGGAATTTTTTTTCCCCCTTATGCATACATATATCTTTTTAACCTTATGCATTATTTCTTTTACCTTGTATGCATTATGCTTCAACCAATTCAATTCATCTGTTCAGACCAAAGACCAGCTTGCTCCAGCACTCTCAACACCTCTAAGTTCTCCTCCTCTCGTCCTCCAGCTGAGTAGGCTAGGATCATGGGGCACCCATTTAGATTTTACAGATCTACATATATATTAATAAATTAATGAATAAATAAATAAATAATTAAATACATGAATACATAAATAGCACGCCTTACTAAGAGGCGTGAGGTTGAGGGAGTACACAGATCAATAGGGAGTACACAGATCAATATATAAATAAATAGTGTGCCTTGTTCGAGGCGTGAGGTTGAGGGGGCCACCCCGTTTGCTTTCACTGGGGCCAACCACTAGACAGATAAATATATAAAGAGCAAACTGATATACCTTAAGCTTCAACCAACTCAATTCACCTGTTCAGACCGAAGACCAGCTTGCTCCAGCACTCTCAACACCTCTATGTTCTCCTCCTCTCGCCCTCCAGCTGAGTAGGTTAGGATCTTGGGGCACCCTGTTAGGCCGTCTATCACGCCCTGGTCATCCAGACCTAGCTGCCTGAGATTTGTGATCCACCCTTGACAGTTCTCTAGGGCTAGACATGAATTCCTTCGGCTTTGTTCACTTTTGGCAGCTGTCATGACCTGAATATGAATAGGGATCGGCATATCATATGATGTTGACCAAAGGCGAGTATGATATCATGAGATATCATACAAATTGCATCATATGATATTGTATACAAATGGCAACTTTGGCTTAGTCAGACTGCCGGCATCATATGATGTCATATGATGACATGATATCATAAAACATCATATTGTTGTTCCCTAAATATGAGTGATGAGCATATAGTTGGTTGATGTCATCCATTGTGCACATCGTGTCTATTGTGCACATTCCCATCCATTGTGCAAATTGTGTATAAGGTTAGGACTGAGGTCAAGACACTTGTAGCTTTGAGGATCTCCCCCCGCCCCCCTCCCCCTCCCCTCTCCTCTCTCCCTTCCCTCCTCTCCCCCCCCCCTCCCCTCTCCTCTCTCCCTTCCCTCCTCCGCCCCCCCTCCTCTTCCTCTCGCTAATGCCTGCCCTGGGAGGGGGTAGTGGGTCGACGCTCTTTCAGCGCTCCCTAGAAAGCTTTGGTTATCTCCCCTCCTCCCCCTCCCCCCCCCCCCCGACCCCACTCCCTCGCCTTCCCTCTCCCCCCCCAACCCCCTCCCACCCCCCCCCCCCCCCTCCCCTCCCCCCCCCCCCCCGCCCCACCCCCCCCCCCCCCCCTCTCCTCTCTCCCTTCCCTCCTCTCCCCCCACCCCCCCCTCCTCTTCCTCCTTCCTATAACACTTCCCTGGGAGGGGTAGGGGGTCACACTCGTTCAGCCTCCCTAGAAACTTTGGGGATCCCCCCCCCCCCCCCCCCCACCCCCCCCCCCCCCCTCCCCTCTCCTCTCTCCCTTCCCTCCTCTCTCCCCCCCTCCTCTTCTTCCTCGATAATGACTGCCCTGGGAGGGGTAGGGGGGTCGACACTCGTTCAGCGCTCCCTAGAAGCTTTGGGGATCTCCCCCCCCCCCCCCCTCCCCCTCCCCTCTCCTCTCTCCCTTCCCTCCTCTCCCCCCCCTCCTCTCCTCCTCGATAATGACTGCCCTGGGAGGGGTAGGGGGGTCGACACTCGTTCAGCGCTCCCTAGAAAGCTTTGGGGATCTCCCCCCCCCACCCCCACCCCCACCTCCCCTCTCCTCTCTCCCTTCCCTCCTCTCCCCCCACCTCCTCTTCCTCCTCGATAATGACTGCCCCGGGAGGGGTAGGGGGGTCGACACTCGTTCAGCGCTCCCTAGAAAGCTTTGGGGACTCAGGGCAGGATCTGTGATTTTTATTTCGGCTATGTATAGCGATCGCTAGTTTTGACCCCGTTTAAGCTAGAAGAAACCCACTTTCAGATTTGAAAAAGAAAATGGGCAGGATGTCGCTCAGATCTAGTACTAAGTCGCCGACATAGTAAGACCCAAAGTGGCAGTGTGCGGGACCGCTGGGTAATCATCGTTCTCCTCCCGGGGCATGCATTATTGTCAGAGTGGTGAAATACAGGCACACGGATGTATATCTAGATGCCGATGTAGCATCCGTGTGCCTGTAGTTCACCACTCTGACAATAATGCATGCCCCCAACCACACATTTCATGCAACCACGGGCGCCATCTCTGCCCAACAATCTGCTTGTTAAACTGCCCTTCTTTTCTCTGTCTCACTTTCTCTCTCCCCCCCTCCCCCCTCCTCCCCTTCCCTCCCCCCTCTCACCCCTCTCTTCCTTCCCTCCTCTCTCCCTCTCTCCTACCCTCCTCTTCCCCCTCCCCCTCCCACACATTTGATGCAACCACGGGCGCCATCTCTGCCAAAAAATCTGTTTGTTAAACTGCCCTTTTTTCTGTCTCACTTTCTCCCCCCCCCCCCCCCCCCCCCCCCCCCCCCCCCCATCTTTTCTCCCACTCACATACCTTTGTTGCAACCTCTAGCGTCATACCCAGATTTGTCACAAGCTCCTCAGGTCGCTTCAAGTTCTGCTGCTCTATCCTCCTGAGGGATAGAAGCCGCCCTAGGGAAACTCCGGACATTGGTTGTATTGCCTGCCTCGTCTTGGTCCACATTTGCTGAGGTGGCGCGAACCTTGACCTGCTGCCTCTGTGGCTTGCAGGCCGGGTTGGCTTGGCGTGGCTTCTCCTTGGTGCTGGCTTGGTCCACACGGGCTGAAGGAGTTGCACGGATGGAAGAGCCAGGGTATCGGAGCCCTCGATTAAGTACACCAAACCCTGAGCTCGCTGCCATGCAATGAGCCATCATGCTGTATGTGTGTCTGCGTGTGATCCTAGTATTCTGTGCATGTGAATGAGTATCCTAGTATCATATGTGATGCTCAAGAAAGAAAGAAAGAACGCCAGGTGGGCTGAAGGCTGAGGGCAAGTGGGGAGGGTCCGTTGCTGGGCCAGGGCTGAGGGCTGAGTTTGACCAACACCACGGGGTAGGCGTTCGTTATTTTCTTATCGAGGAACAAGGCTTCAGGAATACAATCGAGGAATGCAATCGAGGAATGCAATCGGGGAATAAGGCTTTAGGAATGCACAACGGAGCTGCAGCAGCAGTACCAGGACCGCACCAGTTGCAAGTTGATTGCCTAAGGGTGAGTCACCAAGCCCAAGGTGGCATCCAAGACTCCCTGAGGTCTGAGGGGAGTGACAGGGCAACTTATTTGCAAACAACGAATGGAACAAAGAAATGCGCAGCGGGAAAGCAATGCGCGACAACTGCAAATTGTACAACGCACGACGACCCTGTCGGACCTTATATATTGTTGTCGGTTGGCTCATCGGGCAGCCATCCCTGGCGCGGACATCCCTCTCCCGCCAGCTAGGGGGCGTACAGGCCCTAGCTGTCCCCACCCTGTTGCCCCCAACGGGTTGCACCCAGAGGGTCGCATTCACGAAACGGCCTTAAATGTATTTTCTTTCTGTATTATAAAGCATCGACCTGGTTCATTCGGGCAAGTCCCTTTAGCCTATTTGGCTTACCCTAGACAGCAATATACATACACACAGCACCCAGCAGCCAGTAGCTCGGCTCCCCAAGAGTAGGTAGTAGGATGGTTGCTTAGTACTGTACGTATGTATGTTACAGTCCATGGGTAGGCCAAATAGGCTTAAGAGACTTGCTTGACCGTGATAGGAAGGGCTTTAAAATAAGAAGCATTGATGAACTGCACCCCAAACAATCGTTTTACCGACGGGGGCCCTGACTTCGTGCTACAGTGATCATTTTATTATACAACATGATTAAGTCATCATCTCATCTGGGATAAAATTTAATTGTGCGATTCTCATCGTATGTTAAAAACTATAAAATGCAGATAGATCCCTAGTGCTAGCAAACGGGCTGCCCCCCTCAACCTCGCGCCTCGGAATAAGGCATACTATTTATATATGTATAGTGCAGATAGATAACCCAAATGCATGAAGTACCTTCTGCCCCCTAAAAGGGAATGATAACGCCTGGTGGGGCGTGGTGTTAAGGGAGCCCGTCGTACGCGGGTGGGGAGCGGCCTCCTACCTCAACTGGACAAGCTACCATCGCGGTTGACGACGACCTGCAACGCCAAGAGCGACCGAGGACCTTCTGCCCCCTACAAATCATGCAAAAGCAAGACCTGACCATCAACTTCACTCTTGGCCCTTGCAGGGTGATGGTGATTTAAAGAGAGAGAGGATATTGTTACATACTCAGCAAAAATCAAAACCGAGATTGAACAGCGCCGGGGCAGCTGGACAGTTTTAACAGTGAGGGTTTGGGCAACATACCCCTCAGAACCTGGTCCAGGATTTAACGGTGAGTGCTTTATAAATCTATTGGGTCCAAGCTGATTTGCAGTAGCGGTCCACGAAAGCAGGTACCTACAGTTATCGAGCTCTTGCTGTGTGGTATAGTATAACCCAGCATCAATCAGACGGGTCTACGGTTCGAGCCCTGGCCTGTTTCACATTTAAGACTGGCCGCCTTGGAAGAGGTAGAGACCTTCCCTCCGTGCTGTCTCGCGGTAGTCCAAGTTCCGGCGCATTTGCGATCTGCGAAACAAAATAAGCCCAACATTGTGAACATAGTAGCCATTCTCCAATGTGTACGGTACATGCGAACGAGAGGGTTCCTTCAATCACATGTCCTGTGGCAGCTCGTACTAATTTACAATTTACAATTTTGAAGAACCAGTACTTTCTGTCTCCTAACCATGCACAGGCTTATATAGGATACAAATTAAATCCTGCCTAATCATACAGCCTAAACTAATCAATCATTTTATAGACTGCCTGCTTTGATGGCAGTACCACAATCCATCATAGCTTTAATTTTTTGGCTAAATCCAGAACCTTCTAGGCAGCTCCTTTAGCTTGCTTCCCATCCCAGCCATGGCTAATGCAAGGTAGTGCACCTTGAAGCACTGCTGACATCTTTGGGTGGATCTCAGTTCCTGAGTCGGGGAGTCAGGGAGCTGCCTAGAAGCTGCTGCTCGTAGCCTAAAAGAAAAGCACTGTAATTCATGCAAGTATCATTTGCTGTGGTGCTCAGCCTACAACACATAGTGAATTAATATAAGTATTCTATACGTAATTAGCGTCTGGTGCTGAAAAAGTAGCACCTGGCAAAACAAAGTGAATTTGATTTTTCAAAATTCAAATTCAAATTCAAAAATGGACCTGGCAATTCAAATTCAAATTCAAAATTGGACCTGGCAAAACATTAGCACCTGGTGCTGGATGCCTTACTACTAGCACCAACGATGTGCGAATGACTGCGTCATATCCTTGTGTGATTGCCGTTGCCATTGCATCACATATGCTTGCGGTGCACAACAACTAAAGAGCACTAGCCTAACAACAAGTCCTAGGCAGCGTCGCAAGCAACGCGGAAAATAGGCGGCGAGCGTTGGCAATGGAATTGAGCGGACCAAAGGCAGTTAGTTGCCAGCCAGGTAGTTAGTTGAGATAGTCGGCTTCGTTTGGTTGGTCCGTCGGACGGACAAGAGGGTGACCCTGGGGGCTCCCGCCCCCCAGAAGGGGGGGCTCCGCTAAAAAGAAAGCACTGTGATTCCAGGCCATCACAATATCTATCCAGATCTATTCCATATCTATTTCCAGATCCAATATCTATTCCAGGCCATCACAATATCTATCCAAGAAAGCACTGTGATTCCAGGTCATTAAACGACCTATCACAATATGAACTGTTTGGTCTTGACAGCAGCACGTACATGTATATAAGTGCATACTGATAGCTGTAGCTGACTGATGCACGCGCCAGTGTCCAGTACAGGGTACTACATTTTATCAAATTGTTCAGCGCTTAAAGCGCACAAACATCAAATTGGCCTGCGCTTTGTAGTGCAAAAAGCGCAAAAACAGCGCGCTGCGCCCACAGGGGGCTGAAAAACTGCGCGGAACGCGCAGTGGGGCTCAAAAAGTATGCGCGAAATCGCGCTGCCGTGAGCGCTTTGTAGTACCCTGGTACTGTACCCATACAAAGACATGGCCACTCAAAGGGTGTGAGTTTCAACTCCTGGCCGGGGCCTTCTAGTTTTTTTAGTTGTGAAAGGAATTTCACCCCAGGAGGTGGGTCTCCCGACACAAACTAGTGACACTGAGGATTCAGTTTGAAAGGCATTGCCACTCCTACAAAATGTAAGCGTACTTAGGGTTCTAGGCCTTCTTTACAAGAGGGGGTGCCTTCTTGCCAGTGGGGGGGGCCTTGTTACCAGAGGGGGGGGCCTTGTTGCCAGAGGGGGGGGCCTTGTTGCCAGAGGGGGGGGCCTTGCTACCGGAGGGGGGGGCCTTGTTGCCATACACAGGAGGATACATGCCATATGTGGGAGGGTAGAAGCCACCAGGGGGATACATGCCATATGTGGGAGGGTACAAGCCACCACCAGCAGCAGCACCAGAATCACTACCAGCATCTCCAGCAGGAGCACCCCCAGCGGCACTACCAGCATCACCAGCAGGAGCACCACCAGCAGCATCACCACCAGGAGCACCAGCAGCACCACCAGCATCACCAGCAGGAGCACCAGGGCCTAAGGAGAAGCACAGGGGGAAATAGTTAATTGTTTAGTTGGGGGTAGTTGGGATGGTATGTCCGTATGTGGTGGGGATGGCTGGGATAGGATGTAGTGGGGGTGGCTGTTCTGGGATGGGGTGGGGTGTTTGGGATAGTCCAAATGCATATTGCAGTCCAGGGATACGTGCCCAAGACGAAACCAGCACCGGCACCGGGGCCTGGAGGGGAATCACTGGGGGGAGAGGGTTAATTGTTTAGTTGGGGGTGGTCGGGATAGGATGGGGGTGGCTGGGGTGGGGTGGGGTGGGGTGGGGGAGTTTGGGATAGTTCAAATGCACAATGCAGTCCAGGGATACGTACCCAAGAAGAAATCAGCTGCTGCACCGGGGCCTGGAGGAGTATCACAGGGGGGAGATGGTTCATTGTTTAGTTGGGGGTTGGAAGGGGTGGTTGAGATGGGGTGGGGATGTTTGGGATGGGATGGGGTGGGGGTGTTTGGGATAGTCCAAATGCATATTGCTGTCCAGGGATACGTATCCAAGAAGAAACCAGCTGCTGCACCGGGGCCTGGAGGAGAATCACTGGGGGAAGAGAGTTAATTGTTTATTTGGAGGATGTTTGGGATGGGGTGGGGGTGTTTAGGATGGGGAGAGGGTTAATTGTTTAGTTTGGCGTACGGGAGGGTTCCCTTAACACCACACCCCTCCAGCAGGTAGGTCCTAGGTGTTACAGACATATAGGTCCTAATCATTACATGAACTACTAGGTAGCTCCTAGGCATTGCAGACAGGCAGGTCCTAATCAGTACATGCAGCTCCTAGGTAGGTGGGCACATATCTTATATATAAATATAATACAATACATTAATAGTACGCCTTATTAAGAGGAATGAGGTTGAGGGGAACAGCTCGTTTCCTTGCACTGGGGCCAACCACCACATATATAACTATATAAGACTAGGCATGCTCAGCAGGTGTCAGTAAAGTGCACTCACAGGAGGGTTGACCGCAACATATATAACTATATAAATGTATAAATATACAAGACTAGGCGTGCTGAGCAGCTGTCAGTTAAGCACACTCAAATGAAGGGTGAGCGCCACATATAGAACTATGTAACTATATAACTTTATACAACTAGGTGTGCTGAGCAGCTGTCAGTGAAGCACACTTGCATGAGGGGAGAGCGCCACATATAGAACTATGTAACTATATAACTATTTACATATATAAGACTAGGCTTGCTGAGCAGTTGCCAGTTAAGTGCACTCACATGAGGGGTGAGCGCCACATATATAACTATATAACTATGTAAATATATAACTATAGAACTATAGAACTATATAACTATATAAGACGAGGTGTGCTGAGCAGTTGTCAGTTAAGCACACTCACATGAGGGGTGAGTGCAACATATAGAACTATATATATATATATATATATATATATATATATAAGACTAGGCTTATTTTAGATTGGGCAGAAAGCGTAGTCTTGGGTCTGAGCAGTTGTCAGTTCAGCGCACTCACATGAGGGGTGGGCGCATGCAGGGTTGACCTCCACAGACACACTGCTCTGGTAGTAGCCCTCAGTCTTGTCCTCGCCCCAGGAAATAGCCACCTCCACAGAGCCAGAGGCAGAGCAGTCCAAGGTGAGACTATCCGTGAACACAGTGCCGGGGAAGTCCCAGCCAGCTATGGCCACCACCTGGTTGGGGCAGTCTCCATTGGGTTCAAAGGGCTTTCCAAACACACCCTGGCTGCTGGTGAGGTACATCTCTGCCAGGTCACTCCCCAGGTTTACTTCCAGTGTGTAGGCTGAACCAGGGCACAGCTCAGCCACAGACTCCTTCGCTGAATCTAGGAACGAAAAAGTGGTAGACCTGTGTCAGGAAAGGTAAGGGGCATGTGGGGGTGGGGGTGGGGGGTATACCTATGTGTATGCATATGTATGTGGGTATGCATATGTGATATTTGTGTGTGTGTGTGTGTGTGTGTGTGTGTGGGGGGGGGGGGGGGGGGTATACCTATGGGTATGCATATAGGTGCGGGTATGCATATGTGTGCGTGTCGAGGGGTGGGGGTGTGTGGGGGGGGGTTATACCTATGGGTATGCATATGTGTGTGTGTGGTGGTGGTGGTGGTGGTGGGGGGGGTGAGGGGGGCCGGTGGGAGGGGTGGGGGGGTATACATAGGGGTATGTATAGGGGTGTGGGTATGTATATATGGGTGTGGGTGTGGGCATGCATAAGCGCGAGTGTGTAAATGGGGGGGGGGGGGGGGGGGTATACGTATGGGTATATGATAGGTGTGGGTATGCATTGTGTGTGAGTGTAGGAACAAGAGAGGTTAGAATGAAGCTCATACATTAAGGGATGTCTAGAAAAAGCACTTCATGAAGAGCAGGTGAGAGAATATGGGGGAGATAGAGGGCAGAGTGAAAGGGAGAGAGGGCAGAGTGTGTGTGAGAGAGAGAGAGAGAGAGAGAGAGAGAGAGAGAGAGAGAGAGAGAGAGAGAGAGAGAGAGGAGAGAGAGAGAGAGAGAGAGAGAGACTCACGTGTCCTTGACGGGCCCTGCGTGCTTCCCATATAATTTTGTTGGGTGCTCTGTGCATGTCAACGCTTTAGGAGCCCAGTCCCTGCAGGATGACAGGTAATAGTTAGAGACAGTGGTATGGGTGAGAAGGAGATGAGGGCCAGGACTGTATCATGGATTGAGCTAAGGGTGGAGGCAGTGGTAGTGATTGAGCAACATGAAGAGGCAGTGGGCAGGGATTTATTTTCCTGCTATGTAGAGTGATCGCTACTTTTGATCCCGTTTCGACCAAAATTGCCGCTATAAAGACCCCCCCCCACACACCCCCCCACCCCCCACACCCACCCACCCACCAAAAAAAACAATGGCCCGAACAAGCTATAAAATCTATAAGCGCTGACCCTGGACGAGACCTAAAGCCATAAAGCTTGAAGAAAAAACTTTCAGATTTGAAAAACAACTGGCTCTGGGGCGGGTGAGAAGGAGATGAGGGCTGGGTTGGAGTCAGGACTGAATCATGGATGGAGCCAAGGGTGGAGGCAGTGGTAGTGAGTGAGCAACAGTAAGAGGCAGTGGGTAGGGGGTTTTATCCTGCTACACAGAGCGATCGCTACTTTTGAACCCGTTTTGGAGGAGGCCTAAAGCCGTAAAGCTGGAAAAAAAGCACTTTCAGATTTGAAACAAAACTGTTTAATGGATGGAGGTAAGGGTGGAGGCAGTGGTGGTGGGTGAGAGGGGAAAGGTAACGGTGTGGAATCATGACTTTTACATGGATGGAGCTACAGGTGGATGCAACGGGGGCATAGATGTATGGTTGGGGGGCTGGAGGAGTGGAGGCAGGGGTACACTGAGAGGGTTTATACATTGTGTGGGGCTGTCTAGGGAATGGGGGTCGTGAGTGAGATGAGGTGATTCGGCCTAGGCAAGCATTGGGCAGTAAATAATTGGCGGGGCCACCTCTTCAAGATGGCGAGAGCCCCCAGGGTTACCCATTTGTCCGTCTGTGTGTCCGACCGTCTGACCGAGACGAAGCCTGACACGTCAGCCAACGGCCTCGTAACTAACTCGCTTCCGTTGCCACCTGTCGCTGTCGCTCCGTCGCGAACACTCTCGGCCATTTTTTAGCGTCACATACGACGCTGCAAATAACTTGTAGATCTCTATTTGGTAGGTTCCCCCGTGGGTCGTGGTGGCCGACGTGGTTTTGTGGGCTGGGATGCGCCGGGTACATAGGTGACGATCAACGAAATCGGTTGGGTCGAGGTTGACTCACTCAGGGTACGCTGAGCAGAAGCCCAGCAGAGCCAGCGACACGAGGACAAGCTTGGGGGCGATGGAGACGGTCATGCCGATTTGATGGGGTGGGGAAGGGGAGGGCTTAAGCGTAACGGGAATAATTAAACACCCTAGCCGTGCGAGCCCCTTATGTACGAGCTGGCCAGATAACCGAGGAAAAGTGGACGAGCGCGTCCCCTCAACCGGCGTAGCTGCTCGAAGGTTCCGAAAAGTGTGCGGACAGGAGGGAGAAATAAGTGGGGCTGGGGGTCGTATGCGTCTCAGAACACAAGCTATGAAATTGGTTGCGTCTCAGGACGCAGGCTGCAAAATTGGTTGCGTCTCAGGACTCCGAGCTGGGGGTCCTCCTGAACAACCTTGGTCGGGAGGTGGGTTGGGCAGTGATCTGCTTCTGAACTCTTCACTCACTGAGTCACTGGTTGAGTGTCTTCCCTCTTTCCCCATGTTTGCATAATGTGGACTGCGGCAGATGTTAGGAAGATGCCAGGTTAGTAGCTCGACCGAACTCCCTTGAAAGTTCTCGCGTAGCATAGTCCGCTAGGAGGTAATCCTTGTAGACTGCAACACTGGGACTGTTCGATGGTGGATGAGTCTCTTCCTGCTTGCTTACGTGGGGGGAGGTCGAGGACTGTCGGAAACCAGCGTGTAGCCCGGTGTAGCCCAGACGGGCGGTCCGAAACCCGCCGAAACCCAGGAACGGGACGGACGCGGCCGGTCCGAAAAACTAAGGGACTACAAAGGGGTATACAGTTGCAGTTGCAGTTATACAAATTGCCACAAGTTCTACGCAGCATCGCAAGCGACGTTACAAATTGGCGGAGAGGTGTTCGCGACGGAGTGACAGGTGGCAACGGAAGCGAGTTAGACAGTTGGTTATGAGACCGTTGGCTGACGTGTCAGGCTTTATCTCGGTCAGACGGTCGGTCGGTCGCACAGACGGACAAATGGGTAACCCTGGGGGCTCCCGCCCCATTGAAGAGGGGGCTCCGCTAAAAATGTTATACGGGCCCAGGTACGGGCCTGACGCCTCAGCGTAGCTAACGCCATGTGGATTGAGGCACACTTATCGTCAACAGATGTTTTGAACCATCGCCAACCATGGTTCCAACCATCGCTTTCAACACCTTACGTCTCACACCGTAGGTTTTGAAATTCCCTTGAACAACCCAGGCTGAGATCATGATGACACGAAGTATCTCGATGTCGGCCATTGGCGTGCTTTTTCGTTCGAAGCCCCCCCTGTCACGGTAGGGCAAGTCACTTCTGCCTACTTGGCCTACCCCTGGACTGTAACAAGATAAAGCGAGAGTTATTATATTCTGCCTACGAACACACAACACCCAAAGTACCGTAATATGTCTGGAAACATAAAAGAACAATGATATATTTCGAATAATTGAACAGTACCGGTACCATAATACCGAAGATGGTCTTCACTCTTCACATCCCGGTCATGGTTTGGAATCCGCTTTGTGTGCTCCCCGGTTTCTGTGGGTATCGCACGGGTCCACGGGTCTTTGGAGAGAGAGGGATCGTTACATCAACTTAGCAAATCATTGCCGAGGCAGGACAGCAGCACAGCCTGCCTACCTTTCAATTGTATAAAAGGGAAACATGAGATCTTTGGAGACCCCTCCACTCCAATTTTATATCAGGAATTACAACAGGAAACATATTTATAACAAGAAGCATATTTAATAACAGGAAGCACATTTATAACAGGAAGGTTTTGAGGAATTATAATGGGAAAACGTAGTCACGGTGAGCAACCCAGGGTTTGCTCGAAAACCATGTCAAAGTCGTGAGCATAACGTGAATCCCACCATTCTGCGGGAGTTCGAATTCGGCGGCCGAAGTACTAATGCGTGCAGCAAAGCGGCAGTGGTCACTGACATGGGAATCTTGATCAGTACTAGGTTCAAACCCACGCTGTGGGAACCTCTAGGTAATGGCTTAACCTAATTCACGTTGTGTTACAAGCGATGGTTCGAACCATTGACAATTGAATGGAATACATTCGATTTAAATAACACAACAGTAAATAAATAAAAGTAAATTAAAATCAATTAAAATCAATTGAATTGAGAATTGATTTCATTTCATTCGGGACGCGCCTCCAGGCGCCCTTCATGTTGCAAGCGATGGTTCGAACCATTGACCCATCTGACTCAGATGGCTCAATGGCTCAAATCATCGCTTGCAACACAATCCAATCCAAGTTAATCATACGCATTCACTCCCCAGTCTGCTGTCTTACAATGCTGGTTGTCTTCACACACCCTGGCCTGGACACGAATTTAAACTGTCTCTAGTATGCTCCCCGGTTTCCGTGAGGTATCGCGCGGGGGGGCTTGGAATTGGAAGACGGTGAGCAGCCCAGGGTTGGCTGAAAAGCCATGTAACAATCTATTCCAGTCTACCTACAGCCCGGGGATCAAATTATGTTCTGAACTGAGTAGTTGAACTTGAACTTGGTTACATGGCCCCAGCCTTCAAGGCTGCTCGCCGTCTTCGGCAGTAACATGATCAATTTTAATCAAAGCATTCTGATCAAAATATGCTTGAGCGAATCTCCTCGTACAATTATTGATAAACAATGGCACCTTTTGAAGAGTGGTACTATGCAAACATCATAAACACAGTCAGCAGCTGACAGCCATCACTTTGAAGCCAAGCCAGCTTCTGGCAGCAATCACTTCGAAGCCAAGCTAGCTTCTTACAGCCACCACTTTGAAGCCAAGCCAGCTTCTGATAGCTACCACTTTAAAGCCAAGCCAGCTACTGACAGCTACCACTATTAAGCAAGTCAGATGCGGACAGCTACTCCTGCATAAGGCTTCCTAGCCACCCCAAAATCAGCGGGCTCTTCTATGACCTGTGAGTGAGAGCAACGAAAGTGTTTGTAGTTTAACAACAAATGGAAGTACCTTTTCTCCTCCCCCACCCCCACCCACCCACTCCACCACCAAAAACAAAAACAAGAGAAAAAACAGAGGGCTCGTCAATGAACTGTGCACGAGAACAACGAAATTGTGTTTAGTCTAACAATATATGGAAAACCTTTTTCTCTTACCCCCCCCCCCCCTACCCCTACCCCCCACCCGACCCCACCACCACCAAGAAAACAACATCAGCGGGCTCGTCAATAACCTGTGAGCAAGAAAAACGGAAGTGTCATTAGTCTTCCAACAATACATGGAAATCCCTTTTCTCTTATTCCCCCCCCCCACCCCACCCCACCCCCCACCCCACCCCACCCACACACCCACCACACACCCTCCCCCCACCCTACCCCACCACCACCAAGAAAACAACATCCGCGGGCTCGTCAATAACCTGCAAGCAAGAACAACGAAAGTGTCATTAGTCTTCTAACAGTACAAGGAAAACCGTTTTCTCCTGCCCCACCCCACCCCTCACCTCACCCATACCTACACCCACACCCTCCCACCCACCTACTCAAGCTTACCTCCAGTTCTGCTGCCTTTCTCCCACCCTCCGACCTAATCGCTGTCCGCTGAGCAAAATATGTGCAATATCAGCCACCGTTGGGAGCACAGGGTGGAGTCAAAACGTCCAACGCACCCCCACCCTCCCACCCACGTATACATTCTTACCTCTAGCTCTGCTGCCTGTAACAATACATGGAAATCCGTGTTCTCCTACCCCACCCCCACCCCACACACGCACATACCTATTCCAACATCTCCACCATACCTGTACCTGCACCCCAACCCATACCTACCCCACCCCCTCTCCCTCCCACCCACCTACTCAAGTTTACCTCAAAGTCTGCTGCCTTGCTCCCGCCCTCCGGCCTAATCGCTGTCCGCTGAGCGAAATATGTGCAATCGCTGCCACCATTGGGAGCACAGGGTGGAGCCAAATGACCAACAAACCCCCACCCTCCCACCCAAGTACGCAAGCTCCTACCTCTAGCTCTGCTGCCTCTAACAATACATGGAAATCCGTGTTCTCCTACCCCCACCCACCCACCCACCCATACCTATTCCTACACCCCCACCCATACCTATACCTGCACCCCCCCCTCTCCCTCCCACCCACCAATGCAAGCTCACCTCCAGTTCCGGAGCCTTGCTCCCGCCCTCCGACTTAATCGCTATCCTCTGAGCGAAATATGTGCTATCACGCCCACCGTTGGGAGCGTAGGGTGGAGTCGAAATCTCCAACATCCCCCCACACACCCCACCCTCCCGCCCACGTACGCAAGCTTACCTCAAGTTCCGCTGCCTTGCTCCCGCCCTCCGACCTAATCGCTGTCCGCTGAGCGAAATATGTGCAATCGCGGCCACCCTTGGGAGCGTAGGGTGGAGTCAATATGTCCAACACAGCACATGGTGTCACACTTCTGAATCGATGAATGTTACCCCCTGTGTAAAAGTGGTGTGGTCCGGTGCAAGTGGTGATGGTGGTGGTGGTGGTAGTGGTAGTGGCTGTGGAATTGGTGGTGGTGGTAGTGGTAGTGGCGGTGGAATTGGTGGTGGTAGTAGCGGTGGTGGTGGTGGGTAGTGGTCGTGCCGGGGGGGGATTGGTGGGTGGTGGTTAGTGGTGGTGCGGTAGCGCGGTGGGAATGGAATAATTGGTGGTGGTGGTGGTAGTGGTAGTGGCGGTGGAATTGGTGGTGGTGGTAGCGGGGTGGTGGAGGTTGGAAGTGGTGGTGGTGGTGGCGGTTGGTGCGGGGTGTGTAGTGGTTTTTTCCGTGGTAGTGGCGGTCGGATGGAATGTTGGTGGTGGTAGCTGTGTGGTGGCCGTGTGGTAGGGTAGTTCGTAGTGGTAGTTCGTGGCGGTGGGGAAATGTGGAATCGGTGGTGGCGGTAGCGGTAGTGGTGGTGGTAGTGGTAGTGGCGGTGGAATTGGTGGTGGTAGTAGCGGTGGTGGCAGTGGTAGTGGAGTCAATATGTCCAACACAGCGCATGGTGTCACACTTCTGAATCAATGAATGTTACACCCTGTGTAAGAGTGGTGTTGTCCGGTGCAAGTGGTGGTAGTGGTAGTGGTGATGGTGGTTGTGGTGGTGGCAGTTGTGATGGTGGTGGTGGTGGTGGTGGTGGTAGTGGTGGCAGTGGTGGATGGTGGCTGTGGTGGTGGTGGTGGTGGTGGTGGTAGTGGTAGTGGTGGGTGTGTGGTGGTGGTGGCAGTGGTGATGGTGGTTGTGGTGGTGGTAGTGGTGATGGTAGTGGTGGCAGTGGTGATGGTGGTTGTGGTTGGTGGTGGTGGAGGTGGTGCGTGGTAGGTGGGCAGTGGGTGAGGTGGTGGAGGTGGTGGTTGGTGGTGAGTCTGGGGAAGTGGTCATGGAGGTTGTGGTGTGGTAGTGGTGATGGTTCGTGGTGGAGTGGTGATGGTTGGGGTTTTGTGGTTGTGGTCCTGTGGGTCAGGGGGTGGTGGTGGTGGTAGTGGTGGCAGTGGTGATGGTGGTTGTGGTTGTGGTGGTGGTGGTGGTAGTGGTAGTGGTGGCAGTGGTGATGGTGGTGGTGGTGGTGGTAGTGGTGGTTGTGATGGTGGTGGTAGTGGTGGTGGTAGTGATGCGTGGTAGGGTTAGTGGGTAGGGTTAGTGGTAGTTTTTGGTTAGTGGCAGTCAGTGTAATTGTGTGGTAGGTTAGCGGGGGGGGTGGCGGTGGAAGTGGGGTCAGACGTCAACCGGAACATGGTGTCACACTTCTGAATCGATGAATGTTACCCCCTGTGTAAAAGTGGTGTTGTCCGGTGCAAGTGGTGATGGTGGTAGCAGTAGTGTAGTGGCTGATGTGGGGGTGTCTTGTTTGGGTGGTAGGTGGGGTGGTAGTGTTGGTGATTGGTGATGGTGGTAGTGGCGGTGGTAGTGGGAGTAATGGCGGCGGAATTGGTGATGGTGGTCCCGTAGTGGTGGTATAGTGGTGATGTTGGTAGCAGCAACGGTAGTGGAGGTAGTGGTAGTGGCGGTGGTAGTGGTAGTGGTGGCGGTGGAATTGATGGTGGTGGTGGCGGTGATAGTGGTAGCGGTGGTAGTGGTGGTGGTGGTAGCGGTAGTGGAGGCGGGGGTAGTGGCGGTGGTAGTGATGGTGGTGGTGGTAGTGGTGATGGTGGTGGTGGTGGTGGTAGCGGTGATGGTAGTAGTGGCGGTGGTGGTAGCCGTGGCGGTGGTAGTGGTAGTGGTGGCGGTGGAAGTGGTGATGGTGACAGCGGTGGCGGTGGTAGTGGCAGTGGTGGCGGTGGAAGTGGTGATGGTGGTAGTGGTGGTAGTGATGGTGGTGGTGGTGGCGGTGGTAGTGGTAGCGGTGGTAGTGGTGGTAGCCGTAGAGTCACAGCATGTCCAACACAGCGCATGGTGTCACACTTCTGAATCGATGAATGTTACCCCCTGTGTAAGAGTGGTGTTGTCCGGTGCAAGTGGTGGTAGTGGTAATGGTGATGGTGGCTGTTGTAGTGGTGGTGGTGGTGGTGGTGGTAGTGGTAGTGGTGGTGGTGGCGGTTGTAGTGGTGGTGGTGGTAGCGGTAGTGGTGGCGGTGGTAGTGGTGGTGGTAGTGATGGTGGTGGTGGTAGTGGTGATGGTAGTGGTGGCAGTGGTGATGGTGGTGGTGGTGGTGGTGGTGGTGGTAGTGGTAGTGGTGGTGGTGGCGGTGGTAGTGGTGATGGTGGTAGCGGTAGTGGTAGCGGTGGTAGTGGTGGTGGTAGTGATGGTGGTGGTGGTGGTAGTGGCGGTGGTAGTGGCGGTGGTAGTGGTGATGGTGGTAGCGGTGGTAGTGGTAGCGGTAGCGGTGGTGGCGGTGGTAGCGGTGGTGATACTGGTAGCTGGTGTGGCAGGGATCGTGATGGTGGTGGTGTTATCGGTGGTGGCACAGCCTTATCAAAGCATTACCACCCACCTTCACTGTGGAACGAGATAAGGGGTGCAGCAGGCAGACAACACGCCATCCCTCACTAGCTGAGCAGTTTGGATCCCGGGGGCAGATGAGGTGTGTGGCAGGGATCGTGGTGGTGGCGGTAGCTGTGGTGGTTGTGGTAGTAGTGGTGGTGGTGGCGTGGGAAGAGGTAGTGGTGGTAGCGGTAGTGGTGTTAGTGGTGGTGGCGGTAGTGGCACAGCCTTATCAAAGCATCATCACCCACCTTCACTTGGGAATAAGATAAGATGAGGGGAGCAGCAGGGGCAGACAACACACCATCCATCACTAGCTGAGCAGTTTTAAGCCCGAGGGCAGATAAAGGGTGTGGCAGGGATCGTGGTGGTGGAGGTGGTAGTGGTGGTGGCGGTAGTGGTGGTGGAGGTGGTAGCGATGGTAGTGGTGGTGGTGGTGGTGGTGGTAGCGGTGTTAGTGGTGGTGGTGCTGTAAGTGATGGTGATGGTAGCGGTGGCAGCAGTGGTAGTATTGGTGGTGGTGGTAATGGCACAGCCTTATCACAGCATCATCACCCACCTTCACTGGGGAATAGGATGAGGGGTGCAGCAGGGGCAGACAACACGCCGTCCCTCATTAGTTGAGCAGTTTGAAGCCCGGGGGCAGATGAGGACGATCCTGAACCTGGCAGCCAGTCGTATGACTGGACATCTAGAGAGCCATACAGCAACCTGGTCGTGGTGTTGGTTGGTTGGTTGATTGTGTTGGTTGGTTTGGTTGGTTGGTTGGTTGGTTGTAAGCTATGTCCTAGGAGGGGCCAAAGAAACATATCTAGAGAGCACCATACACCGCAGACATGTCGTGGTTGTGGGTTCGTGTTGAGTGAGATTGCTGTTGGTGGGATTGGGGTTGGTGGTCGGCTGGCAGCTAGTCTAGGACTGGAACACTATGAGCGCCCTACCGCAAGTCCTGTTGGAGTGGTGTTGGTTGGTGGGTTGGTGTGTGGTTGGTTTGGTTGTTTTGGTGGGATGGTGGTGGCAGATAAGTCATAGGGACTGGACATAGAGAGCCTACAGGTCAACCTGTCCTGGTAGGTGGTGGATGGTTGGTTGGGTTTGTGTTGTGTTGGTTGGTTTTGGTTGGTATGGTTGGTCTGATGGCAGCTAGTAATAGGATGGACATCAGAGCGCCATGACCGCACACCTGGTGGTGGGTGGTTGTTGGGTTGGGCTTGGTTGGTTTGCGTTGGTTTGGTTGGTGGTTGGTTGATTGGTTTGGTAGTTGGTTGGCAAGCTGTCATCGGACTGGCCATATAGAGAGCTACAGCAAACCTGTAGTGGTGTTGGTAGGTTGGTTGGTTGGCAGGTTGGTTGGTTGGTTATGTTGGTTGGTTGGTTGGTGTTGGTTGGTTGGTTGGTTGTGTTGGTTGGTTTGGTTGGTTGGTTGATTGGTTGGTTGGTTGGTTGGCAGCTAGTCATAGGACTGGACATCTAGAGAGCCATACAGCAACCTGGTAGTGGTGTTGGTTGGTTGGTTGGTTGGTTGGTTGGTTGGTGGTGGTTGGTTGGTTTGGTTGGTTGGTTGGTTGGCAGCTAGTCATAGGACTGGACATCTAGAGAGCCATACAGCAACCTGGTAGTGGTGTTGGTTGGTTGGTTGGTTGGTTGTGTTGGTTGGTTGGTTGGTGGTTGTTTGGTTGGCGAGCTAGTCATGGACTTGGAAATTAGAGCGCCATACAGCAAACCTGGTAGTGGTTGTTGTTGTTTTGGTTGTTGTGTGGTTGGGTTTGGTTGGTTGGTGTTGGTTGGCCAGCTAGTCATAGGATGGATCAATCTAGAGAGCCATACCCATCAACCTGGTCGTGTGTTGGTTGGGTTTTTGTTATTTTTTTTTGTATAGTCTACTCGGTTTTTGGATAGGCATACATTAGAGAGCAACGCAACTGGTGTGGTTGGTTTTGGTAGGTGGTTGTTGTTGGTGTGGTTGGTGGTTGGTGGTGTTGGTTTGTTTTGTTATGTTGGGTTGGTTGGTTGGTTGGTGGTTGGTTGGTGGGTTGGTTTGTTGGTTGGTGTTGGAGTAGTCAGGGACTGACATCTAGAGAGCCATACGCAACCTGGGAGTGTGGGTTGGTTGTTGGTTGGTTGTGTTGGTGTGGTTGGTTTGGTTGTTGGTTGTTGGTTTGGTTGGTTGGTTGGCAGCTAGTCATAGGACTGGACATCTAGAGAGCCATACAGCAACCTGGTAGTGGTGTTGGTTGGTTGGTTGGTTGGTTGTGTTGGTTGGTTGGTTGGTTTGGTTGGTTGGTTGGCAGCTAGTCATAGGACTGGACATCTAGAGAGCCATACAGCAACCTGGTAGTGGTGTTGGTTGGTTGATTGGTGGTTAGACAGGATACGGAAGCTTGATGAGGACGATCTTGCACCTGACAGCCTGGTAATGTTGGTTGTTAGGTTGGTTGGTTGGTTGGTTGGTTGGTTGGTTGGTTGTGTTGGTTGCTTGGTTGGTTGGTTGGCAGCCAGTCATAGGACTGGACGTCTAGAGGGCCCTGTATGTATGTTACAGTCCAGGGGTAGGCCAAATAGGCTAAAGGGACTCGCGCAACCATGTCAGAAGGGCTTAAACAGAAACAAGTGCGTGTGTATCCCGTTTTGACGAATGGTTTAATGTTTAAGCTCGTTAAACTGATGAAGGTGCTGGGTTCGAATCCCTACAAGTGCGCTTTAGTATTTGCGGTCACTGTCAACTGCCATGGTAGCTTTGTCCAGGTAAAGTATCAGCCCATTCTCTACTGCTGTAAGACTGGGCTCCCTTAATATCACGCCCCACCAGGCGATCACTAGCAAGTGTGATTGCCAGGCCTGGACAAGTTTTTAAATGCTCCTGAGCTTGGACTACCGCGCGACAGCACGGAGGGAAGGTCCCTACCTCTTCCAAGGTGGCAAGTCTGAAATTTGTGAACCTGGCCAGGGCTCGAACCGCAGACTTGTCTGATTGATGCTGGGTAATACTATACCATACAGCCAGAGCTTGATAACTGTGAGCTTTTGTTTCCAGTCCTGCCCAACACAAACAAACACACACACACAAACACAGACATGTTTTTCTAGCCCCCCCCCCCCCCCCCCCCCACACACACACTCATACCCCCCCGCTACTGCACCTGAACTCGGATCCCCCCCCCCCCCCCCCCCTCCTCACACACACACACACACTCATACAGACCGCTACTGCACCTCAGCTTGGACCCCAAAGATCTCCCACGTGCTCACCTTGAAATCACCGTCATCCTACAAGGGCCAAGAGTGAGGTTGATGGTCAGATCTTTTTTTTCATGATTTGTTGGGGTTTATGGTATATGGTTTATGGTTAAGGGCCAAGAGTGAGGTTGATGGTCAGGTCTTACTTTTGCATGATTACCGGTAGTTGGGGTTTATGGTATATGGTTTAGGGTTCAGGGCCAAGAGTGAGGTTGATGGTCAGGTCTTGCTTTTGCATGATTTGTTGGGGTTTATGGTTAAAGGTTTATGGTCAAGAGTGAGGGTAATGGGCGAGTCTTGCTTTCGCATGATTTGAAGGTTTTCATGATTTATGGTTTAGGGTTCAGGCTTTGTCCTATCGACTGAAGTCTTTTCTCACTGCTATTGCACACCCAAACTGGACATAGATCCAGCCAGGTTTGCCATGCACAGCCTCAGACGGGAAGGTGTAGTAGCAGCCTGGCAGGCTTATGGGGCAGATCTAGAGACTTATAGAACTCAAGGCAGATGGAAATCAGATGCCATTAAGGCATATCTGATCCCAGACCTCTCAGTCAAGTTGAACTTTGCCTCCAGCCTCTGAGCCTAACTTTTCCTTTCCTTCTTCCCTCTTGATACCCCATCACTTAGCCAAGCCTGCTGTCCTGTACATGCTCCTTACTCCTGCACTCTTCCCCCAGTCCTTTTACACTCCTTTTCCTTACTAAGTGGGACTGATTTTTATAATCCTGAGGGCAGTGTGTGTGTGTGAAATTGCAGTGACTCTTGCACATGGTAGAAGCACCAAGACAGACCTGAACAGTCTGGACTTACAAGCTAGATAGTGCAGTTGACTTTATTTTAATGGTACAGCTGATAAGACCAGTAAGGCCAGTCAGTTGTGTGATATACCCCCTAATTAAGGGAAATATCGCACACTGAGCTAAAACCTTCCAAGGCCCAGCATACACCTTAAAATTATCTACTGGCACTTGTACCAATGGGGGCCCCATCTGAAAGATCGCTGGACCTCTCGGGCAGTGACTTAATGTCCAGCAAGCAGGCCCCTAACTTTTTGCAAATATAAGTACTGACAGTGATGAAGCCTGCATGTGCTATTTCCTAAACCCTTAAGGGTAAATTATATGTATTGGAAATATGAAAAGCACTGTAAAAGGAATCTGAGTCAACCGTCTGAATTAAGTATTCCCATCCTTCAAAGGAATCAGGATTCATGACCAGCTTCATACAGGAGTTTTTATCAAACATATATAAATATATAAAGCAATTCATGTTCAATGTTCATTTTCTCAACAAATATTTTTCTATCCTCAGCGTATAATGGACATTCTAGTATGAAAAGCATTTCATCTTCGATTACTCTTCCACCCCCAACCACCATATCGCAGCACCTGAAAATTCTACCAGAACGAGAGGTACTCCTTTCTGATTTGACATTTAAGTTGTGGGCTCGAAGACGTAGTCTTGCTATGCAATAA
Source organism: Chlamydomonas sp. ICE-L (assembly GCA_013435795.1). Lineage (NCBI taxonomy): Eukaryota > Viridiplantae > Chlorophyta > Chlorophyceae > Chlamydomonadales > Chlamydomonadaceae > Chlamydomonas > Chlamydomonas sp. ICE-L. The sequence goes on along the minus strand of JACBWV010000099.1, from coordinate 6,324,868 downwards.
ATATCATCCCTATTGTTTAATAAGTTAGTGTACGTTGAACTATGGTTTCTATCCTCTGACATCATCCAATTCGCGTACGTAATAGTTTAAATACCAATTCCTTGGTTATCAGATTCCTGGGGTTCAATGTACTCAGGGATTGCCAGTCAATGTCTGTTATTTCAGAGATGCCTTCATCAATTTTTCCCAAGTCAATCTTGCTCAGTGACATCTGATTATCTTGAATAATATGAGAGAAATGTTCTATAACACCTTATCTCTAAATGCATCGTAGTAATCCACAAGACCAGCATTGTTTATTGCTATCTCTGGTTGCCATTAGAACATTCTCTAGCAAGGCTCTTTGCACAAAATCATCGTCCTTACAGTCGACGATTTATTCCCAAAGCCAATACATTGTCTCAACCATTGAGCCCATGTAGGTGACCTATCGAGTTCATTGAGGACCAAGTTGGTAGAGGTGTTGTCTCTAACGCCAACAGCCATTTTCATAAACTTATTCTGAATAGCTTCACATTTCCTTCGAGACCGTAAGAAGTATTAATATTACCCTGACGGTCTGGAGCCCTGACTACACACCCGTAATTAAGGATAGGTGGTATAAGTGAGCCACAAAGGTAACTTAGGATATTGGCATTTGCGAGATCCATCTCGTTGCACCGTTTCCAGAGTGCATGAGTAGCCCTGTTGGCGGCAACACGTTGATATATGTACAATGCATAATACACTATAATACATACAGGAATATATATATTGTAATATATACTTGAATATATATATATATATATATATATATATATATATATATATATATATATATATACATATATATATATATATATATATATATGCATAAGCAGCGCACTGCACTCAACATACCCTAGAAGGTCATGGGAGGGGGGAGTTCTATGCTTGTAGTGATAAAGGAGAAAACACTACAATACATAATACTATTAATACACAATGCACTATACTACATTATACACTATACTACAATACATAAGAAACTATAACACTATACATAATACACTATAACACTATACATAATACACTATAACACTATACATAATACACTATAACACTATACATAATACACTACAACACTATACATAATACACTATAACACTATACATAAGAAACTATAACACTATACATAAGAAACTATAACACTATACATAATACACTATAACACTATACATAATACACTATAACACTATACATAATAAACTATAACACTATACATAAGAAACTATAACACTATACATAATACACTATAATACATAATACGCTATATCTCTTGTGAGAAAGGAGAATACACTGGAACATATGGAAATATGTACTCTAATATATATCCGTAGGTGTTGAGTCTTGGTGAGCATCAATCACACGGTTTTAGCCTATAGTATGGCCTCCGGTCCTAAGACAATTTTTTTCCGGCATAAAGTTGCCCAACCACATGGGTTCAATATTTAAATACTCAAATTTTTGTTTGCTCAATTTATGTGAACCAGGTCAAATGAAACATGCTAATTTCTGAACTATGGGCTTCCCTAAGTTGAATCACCTTTTTCATAAAGATGATTCAAGGTCTATCTCGCTCAAAAAAAATTCCATTAAAATAAAAAGTAGGTAGTCCTATAGCTCTCTCCTTCCTCTACATGACATGGTGATGGCAGGTTGTGGGACGTAGCACACAGGCGGTACGGCAGTACACAGAGCCAAAAATCACTGATAATTTGCATTTTGTGGGTGTCCTAACTCATGTGTGTAGCTGCATAGACTCAGTTGCATCATTCTGAGTTTCAGTTTTTGCTTGAAAGCATGTAGAATAACTGAAAACAAAGAAAATGGTTTTTCAAATTTCAAATTTCAAATCACACTTTTCAAATCAATTAAAAAAAAGATTTTTTTCTTTTCTTTAAACGTCCACATCTGAACTTGCTTTAGATTTGTATTTGGGAATAGGGGGTGAAATCTCAAGTTGGGAGGTGGAATTGGGACTAAGGGAGGTGAATTTTCGAGTTGTACTGCTATTCCAGTAAATTCCGAGGCTGAGGCTGAACCTTGTGGTAGGGTTTCAATACGCCTTTAATCCCGCGGAAACTTCAGTCGAGTTAGCTCACGAGATCTCGTACCGCGATCTCGTTGAAGTCGATTCAAGCTTTTTGTAAATCTCGTGTACTGCCAGCCGGCCTCCCGAGCTGGGCTGCTCGCGTCCAGATGCAAATGCGAATAGAAATTAGCTGCGCGCCTAGCTGACGCATTCGCGGACAATTCCAAAAAGTTGGGGACGAGCAGGACCCTGAATCACAATAGCAATTCAACTTAGGGCGTTTTAGGACTTAGGCACGTATGGAGATATGTGGTATGATATATGATTTATGATATATGATATGAGATATGAGATGAGATATGATATATGATATAAAATGCACTCTAATATGTATAATACATAATACACCATAATACATAATACACTTTAATATTTATCTATCTATATATAAGCAGCACACTGCACGGGACATACCCAGGATGGTCATGGAGGGGGAGTTCAATGCCACCAGTGGGAAAAGAGAATATTCCGATGGACAACCGATCGTCTTCAAATATGTGCTGGTATTGCACTAGTGGTAGGCTATCCCTGCGTAATGTGAGGGTGGAGAGTTGGTGGGGTGTTGGTGGGTTTGGGGGTTGGGCGTTGGTGGGTTTGGAGATTGGTGGTGAGGGAATCAACCGGTTGTCTTCAAATTTGTGCTGGTATTGCACTAGTGGCAGCCCATCCCTACGTAATGGGGAGGTGGAGAGTTGGTGGGGTTGGTGTTGGTGGGGTGTTGGTGGGTTTGGGGTTTGGGCGTTGATGGGTTTGGGGGATGGTGGTGAGGGAATCAACCAATTGCCTTCAAATCTGTGCTGGTATTTTACTAGTGGCAGCCCATCCCTGCATAATGTGGTAAAACGATTGTTTGGGGTTCAGTTCATCAATGCTTTTTATATTTTGGGGGGTGGAGAATTGGGTGTGGGGGTGTGGGGTAGGCGAAGGCGATGGCGATGGGGGTAGGGGTGGGGTGGGGTGGTGGGGGGACTCAACCTTCGGTCTTCACATATGTGCTGGTATTGAGCTAGTGGCAGGCCATCCCTACATATTGCAGTGTTTTCGTTTTCAGCTACAAGTAGCAGCTTCTAGGCAGCTCCCCTGACTGGAAATTCAGTCATAGCTAACGCGACCTAGTGTGTCTGGAAGCTGACATGATCAGCTGTTCAGAACTGTCAAAATATTGGGGCGTAGCCCAATGGCTGGCCCAGGGAGCTGCCTATAAGCTGCTGCGCGTAGCTGAACACAACAAGTTATATGCAGCGTCGCAAGCGACAATACAAAAATTGGCGGAGAGTGTTTGCAACGGAGCGACAGGTGGCAACGGAAGCCACTTAGCTATGAGACTGTTGGCTGATGTGTCAGGCTTCGTCTCAGTCAGACGATCTCACAGACGGGCAAATGGGTAACCCTGGGGGCTCCCGTCCCCCAGAGAGGGGGCTCTGCCCAAAACAATGACATATTGTGGAAAGAAATAGTGCTAAGCCAAGAGGGTAGTGTTTACGACTGCTGAGCTAGGGCCAGGGTTACTGAAATATGGTCCGAGGGGGGCCCAGGCAGTGATTTTCCAAAGGTTTTTGGACGAAACATTAATATTCGTTTAGGTCTGATTCCTAGGTCTGCACTTTGGGGAAATGTAAACATTTACAATTGTTCTGCACAATTTTGCACGATTACAGACTGTCAGCGTGAACTACTAGGACACGAGTGCAACATTGGTATCTGATCAGATGCCAATGATGCACTCGTGTCCTAGTAGTTCACGCTGACACAGACCGTCCAGCCAAAAAGGTACACCGTGTCCTACCTTAGTCTCTTATCCGAAGGCAATACAACTGAGTCAGGATCCTGCAAGGCAATACAACTGAGTCAGGATCCTGAAAGGCAATACAACTGAGTCAGGAGCCTGCAAGGCAATACAACTGAGTCAGGAGCCTGCAAGGCAATACAACTGAGTCAGGAGCCTGCAAGGCAATACAACTGAGTCAGGAGCCTGCAAGGCAATACAACTGAGTCAGGAGCCTGCAAGGCAATACAACTGAGTCAGGAGCCTGCAAGGCAATACAACTGAGTCAGGAGCCTGCAAGGCAATACAACTGAGTCAGGAGCCTGCAAGGCAATACAACTGAGTCAGGAGCCTGCAAGGCAATACAACTGAGTCAGGAGCCTGCAAGGCAATACAACTGAGTCAGGAGCCTGCAAGAGATGGCAGGGTCATGAATGTGATAAATTCATTTTACGACGCAAGGGATACTATCATATAATAAAAACATATTAAGACGTAAGGGATTATATGATAATTACATACTACTAAGTAAGGGATGTTATGACAATTATTACGAAGCAAGGGATTATATGATAATTACATATCACAACGGAAGGGATTTTATAACAGTTATTTAGACGTAGACGGATTATATGAATGATAAATACATAGTAGGACGTTAGGGATACTATCATATGGTAAAAACATATTAAGACGTAAGGGATTATTTGATAAAAACATATTGCAACTTAAGGGATTTATGATAATTATTTTGACAGATTCTATGATAATTATTTATCCTATGCAACTATTTGTAAATACAATAGTATACAACTATTTGAAAACACATTATACATGCAAATTCAATACTAAAAATCTGTTTGTAAATCCAATACTACACAACTATTTGTAAATACAAATTATACAAATATTTATTAACACATTATACATGCAAATACGATATCATACAACTATTTGCAAACACATGACATATGCAAATACACTATGATACAACTATTTGTAAATACAATATCACACACCTATTTGCAAATACAATCTTATACAACTATTTGCAAATGCAATACTGTACAACTATTTGTAAATACAATATATACAACTATTTGCAAACACATTAACCATGCAAATTCAATTTTATATAACTATTTTTTAAATTCAATATTATACAACTATTTGCAAACAAATCACATACGAAAGTACAATAGCATACAACTATTTTCAAATACAATATTACACAACTATTTGCAAATACAATCTAGCAAACTTGGCGTGCGCATTCTTGAGGCCTACCTCGACGGCTTTTGAACTCAATCCCAGCTCCTCCAAAGGTATTTCACCTGCGAGTGAAAAAAGGTGGCTCCCTTAATAGCACGCCCTACCAGGCGTTATCATTACTTTTATACGCATTCGCAATCCCAGATCCACCAAAGGTACTTAACCTGCATGTGCGGTT
>JACBWV010000099.1:6299540-6317040 GCA_013435795.1 Chlamydomonas sp. ICE-L | reverse complement strand
CTTTTTAATAGCGATAATTTTGCTGAAACGGGGTCGAAACTAGCGATCGCTATATATAGCGGAAAACAAAATCCCTGTCCATGGTTACAATAGGAGATACACAAGGAGGTTAACAAGGAGGTACACAAATGTGTCATGGGGGCACACACAGAAACCCTAAAACACACATGCACAAACTCACTGGCTAACTAGCCCACACTCACCCACTCACCCAAACCCACCGACACACCCACACCGAAACACACATCCACAAACTCACTGGATAACTTGCCTACCCACCTACCCTCCCACCCACTCACCCACCCAAATCCACCCACCTAAACCCACCCACTCACTCACCCACCCAAACACGCCCACCCAAACCCACCAACATACCCACACCGAAACACACATGCACAAACTCACTGGCTAACTTGCCTACCCACCCACCCTCCCAAACACCCAAACACACCGACCCACCCTCCAACCGACCCAACAAAACCGAAACGCACACACAAAAACTCACTGACTAACTTGCCTACCCACCCACCCACCCAAACCCACCCATCCAAACCCACCGACACACCCACACCAAAACACAAATCCACAAACTCACTGGCTGACTTGCCTACGCACCCACCCTCCCACCCATTCACACACCCAAATCCACCTGCCCCAACCCACCAACCCACTCACCCACCCAAACCCATCCACCAAACACACCGACACACCCACACAAAAACACACATCCACAAACTCACTGGATAACTTGCCTACCCACCCACCCACCCACTCACCCACCCAAACCCACCCACTCACCCACCCAAACACGCCCATCCAAACCCACTGACACACCCACACCAAAACACACATGCACAAACTCACTGGATAACTTGCTCTCCCTCCCACCCACCCACCCACCCACCCACCCAAACCCACTCACCCACCCACCCATCCAAACCCACCAATACACCCACGCTGATTCACACATGCACAAACTTAGTTGCTAACTTGCTCACCCACCCACCCTCCCACCCACTCACCCACCAACACAAACCCACCGACAAGGCCACACCAAAAGACACATGCACAAACTCACTGGCTAACTTGCCTAACCACCCACCCACCCACCCAAACAAACCCACCCATCCAAACCCACCAACACAGCCACACCAAAAGACACATGCACAAACTCACTGGCTAACTTGCCTACCCACCCACCCACCCAGACCCACCCATCCAAACCCTCTGACACACCCACGCCGAAACACACATGCACAAACTCACTGGCTAACTTGCCCTCCCACCCACCCACCCACCCACCCAAACCCACCGACACACCCACACCGAAACACACATGCACAAACTCACTGGCTGGCTTGCCCACACTCTCCCACCCACCCACCCACCCAAATCCACCTACACACCCTCCAACCGACCCACAAAAACCGAAACACACACAAAAACGCACTGGCTAACCCATTTACTCAAACCAGGAGACACACCCACACCTAAACACACAAGCACAAACTCACTGGCTAACTTGCCCAACTCCTGGGCCTCATGCATGCTCAGCTGGATTGCGCCCTCGTGGCCAGCCAGATCTCGAGCCCTGTTTAGAAGCCTCTGAAGCGCTGAGCTGTCACCCACCGAGGCCTGGGTGCGAACGGATCTTGCAGTTATGACACCCATGCCTCGTCGTGCAAGTGAGATCGTCCGGGGTAATCGAGCACACGCCAACATGAAGCGAAGTACTCGCACTGGAGCGAATTATTCGCAGTTTTTTAACGCCGAGTCAACCAGGTTCACTCAGCAGGAGCCTTGGGCAGGAACTGAATTATGCAGTGCGGGATTATAGAAGCAGGGACAGAGGTAAGAGGTTAAAAGAAGCTGCAGCAGCACGTGGGCCTACGCGTGAGTGGGTGTCGTGTTTCGGGGGAAGCTCTAGGTGTCGGGAGCTAATCGTTTCCGAAGAATTTGATCTTCGAAGGGGGAGATCTGAAGAAGGAAACCCTGGCCCTTCAATACCCATACGATAACCATACAATAACCACACCGTTCCCATACTTCCCATACACTTACCATACAACCCCGCAATAACCATACAATAACCATACATTGAGTGGGTCAAACGAAATGGGCTACGATTTGTATGACGAAGGGGTACACAAATGTGTGATGGGAGCACACACGCATACGCATGCATATACGCATACGCAATCCTACTCACTCACTGAAATGAATAAATGATTAGCCAGACCTGAAGCCCGGCTATGTGGAGAAGTCCTAAGGGGTAGGTCACACTGCTTTTGCTTTTGGTCGATTTAGCTTTAGCTTTTAGTCCGCTTTTGGTCGATTTGGGTCGATTTTGGTCCGATTTTGGTGTGGACCAAAATCGACCAAAAGCGGGCCAAAAGCTAAATCGAAAGCAACATCTGGTCATTCAGAAAATTTTTGATCCGATTTTGCTTTCGATTTTGCTTTCGGTCAGCTTCATAGATACAGGAGTATATCTGTTTGTTTTCTAGTCTAAAACCTGTAATATTTTTGAACTGAGGACAATTATTTTACAGCCCCCAATGTGCCGATGCCTTAAAAAATGCGCGCTGTCAAAAAAGCGTACTTGCCTTTGAGAAAGTGCGCGCGCACCAGTTTTTTAATTGGTGCGCTTTTGTTTTTAGCAGCTAACTCCTACAGGCTACCCAAATCCCTCCCCATTTCGCTTCCTACCACCCCCAACCCATTTGTATTTCGAAAAATCCTTGCGCCACCAAGGTTGTGTATAGCAAGATTGTAACCCTCGTCACTAACAGAGGACCTGCAGGGAGCTGGGAGCTGGGAGCAGGGAGCAGGGAGCTGCCCGCAGCAGGGACGGAGCTACAGGGAGCTGCAAGTAAGGAGACTGGATAGTGGAAACAACACAGATTTGGGAACCTCTGTTACAATCTTGACGTGACCAAGTCGTCAAATAATAATAGTAGTAAAAGAAATTAAAGTTGCTTGCTAGAGGGATGTAGCCAAGTACAATTGGGGAATAATGTAACAATTCGCTTGCTGGGAACATCTAATGAAGTACCAAAAGTCTTGCTACATAAGACATACGACGAGGTTCCTGAATCCATGTTACCAAGTGACAATCTCTCTCGTGGGTACCGCACCAGTAATGTGCCAACAACATGCAAAAAAAAAAGTATAGCCATGTAGCTAGGGGGGTCTGGCTCATGTTTGGCATGAATTGACCACCCCATAGGGTACGTATGGGAGTACGCCTGTGTGGCACCATCCAGCATCCCAGCCCCATTGTGTGGTGTGGACATCGCAGGACCCATCATCCCACCCCCATTGTGTGGGGTGGAGCTGCCAGGAATGGAGTGGTTCATACTTCATACCCATCATCGCATTGCCCCCTCAAAAAATGTTGGCAATCATGAGAGTGGTCTGACGGTTCATCTCTGACATGTGTGTCATTATCTCCAACCGGTTTTCACTCTTCTCCCTCCTTTCTCTCTCCCTCTTCTCTCTCTCCTCCCTTTCTCTCTCCTCCCTCCTCTCCTGCCTCCTCTCCTCCCTCTTCTCATCATACAGCCTCTGCCCCTCCTTCCTCTCTATGTCTCTGTCCTCCCTCGACTTCTCCCTCCTATCATCCCTAGCCTGCCTAGTCTGGTCTTGGAACAGCAAAATGCTTTTGTCAGCGTATACTACTAGAACACGAGTGCCATACAGGCATCTGATCAGATGCCTGTATGGCACTCGTGTTCTAGTAGTATACGCTGACAATAATGCATGTCCCGGGAGGAAAACGGGGGGGTCGATCCTCCCCAGAAGGTCGCGGTACACAGGCGGGTTGCGGGTCTGATCAGTACTAAGTTGCCCACAGCGTAAGACCATAGCCGAAAAAGCTTGGCTGTGGATTAGTGGAACCTCTGGGTAATCTGTTCTCCTCCCGGGACATGCATTATTGTCAGCGTATACTAGTAGAACACGAGTGCCGTTCAGGTATCTGATCAGATGCCAATATGGCACTCGTGTCCTAGTAGGACAGCAGACAATTATGCCTGACTCGGGAGGAAAACGGGGGGGTTCGATCCTCCACAGAAGGTCGCGGTGCATAGGCGGGTTGCGGGTCTGATCAGTATTAAGTTGCCCCCAGCGTAAGACCGAAAAAGCTTGGCTGTGGGTTAGTGAAACCTCTAGATCAGATGCCTGTATGGCGCTCGTGTTCTAGTAGTATCCGCTGACAGCTTTAGAAACTACGCACAGCCCCAGACCCAGCGCCCGGTTTGGAGGATGTGTGTACAGGGTTTTGGGTGGGGGGGGTTGGGGCCTTTACAGGTGATCTCACCCCCCCATCCTCCTCCTCCTCTACAGGCCTAATGGCCTTGCTACCCTTCCGTGATATCACTTTCCCCACTCCCTCAGAGCACGTCCCCTGGCGTAGCTCCGAGCCATGAAACTCACCAACTCCTAGGGGGCATAACGTCGAATGGGTCTTGAAGAGTTCCACCCACAGCCCCAAATGCATCCAGTCCATCCACCCTTTCTTTTCAAGGGACATGGCCTCTGAGTCCTTCAACTCAAGTGCCATGCCAGTGTCACCCTCTCGGTTGTCCCTGGCCTGAACGCACAGACCTCGAATCGTCTTTCTTATTGGTAAAGTAGTTTTTCACCGCCCTCTCAGTGAAATACTCTGGTCTATCTTTGATACCCACTGTGTGACACAAATGAGCGTTCAGCTCCTTGGCCACAGCTCTATGTACCTCTGACACAGCACCTTGCATCTTCCCATCATTTCCTTTCATAGACCTGTGCATTCCATGCAGGACTATTGCCCCAGCCTCGAAACACCAGAACACTGATCTCGCACCAGACTTTGTACCACGCTGCCTGTCCATAGCCTCCAAGATCGATATTAGTAGGAAGTTGCTTGACAGCACACACCTAATGATCATGTGCAAGCCCAATAGGCTGAAGAGACATCTCCAATAGCGAGAGAGAGTTGGATGATTTCGTATTTTGTATACAATTTATGTAACATGTTCCTCATTTGCAGCTATTTGGGCCATATCTCAACACAATATCAGCTTGCGACTGTGCCGCACCCTCTGAAAAAATTAGAAATGAAAGACTAGAAGCAACAATTATCAAGAATTGGATAAGAAAAGGTATGAGTGAAAAACGAAGATACAGAAAAGATAATAACAGAAAACAACATAAAGTTGCAGAAAAAATTCCGGGCCCAAAGCTAAATCGAGGCAAATGCCCCCCACCCCCCCATTTGATACATCCCGATTTAGCTTTAGCTTTTGGTCCGATTTTGGTCCTGACCAAAATCGATTTTGGTCAGGATTGTAGTGTGACAACTAAGATTTTGGTGATAAGGTAAATCGACCCAAATCGACCCAAATCGACCCAAATCGGACAAAAATCGGTGTGACCGACCCCTATATCGCAAGCGACACGGGAAAATGCTTTAGCAGTCACGGTAGTGCAGGGGTCGAATACTTAAGAAACTTGATATACAGACCGCGAGAAAGGGCGGTCCGACGGCTTTCAGAAATTTCCTCTGGTGAAGACTGTTAGAGGCCAAAACTTCCTCAGCACTCGGTCTCTGCTAAAATTAAGCAGACCTATGAAACAAGCTGGGCGAGATCTTTCCGAATCCACCCTTATTTCCGACACCGAGTAAATATGGAGGCGTGATCCTCTAGATCCTGTCTAGATCCAAGTCGAGGCACCTGCCAGGCTGGCAGATCCTCGTTCAGGGGTCGAGCCGGTTTCGGAAATATCTTCGTAACTTCCTCACCAGACGGAATCTGACGAAGTTAAGCATACCCACGAAACTGGTTCTACGAGAGCATTCTGAATCCGCGAATGTTTTCGAGAATGAGTAAATGTGTCGTGGTAGTGCTTGAGTAGTGACCTCTACAGGTTCTAAATACACCAAGTGTGAAGGTTGGGCCAAACCAGGAACTCAATCTTTCCTCCCCAAACTTCTTGGGTATAAGGAGGGTACTTGGGCATGCGACTTAGGCTTAACACCACCTTCAAATTCTTAAACACCAACACTAGCTAGCTCAGCTCAGAATCAGGACTAGGAAAGGGTGTTTGCTTGACCATGTCAAACTTTGATCAAATCCAAATGTAAGTCCACAAATGGATAGAGCTCGTCGAGGGGATCATTATAGACCCTACTTTGACCCCCTTATTATAATGTTTGAAGGAGATATGGGCCTTTGGGGGGGGAGGGAGGGGGGGGGGGGGGGGGAAGGCTGATTACAAAAACTTCCGGCATAGGTATGTGAAAAAAACTTCCTAAGGGCCCCCTGGAACATGTAGCCTTTTTTTATATGGGTCACCCTTGGGGCCACCAAAATAGTGAAGTCGCTCCGGCAACTCGCCCCAAGTCCTCGTCTGTGGTCAGTGCTGGGTACGAGGCATACTCCCGTATTTTCCTGGATTTATCATTATCCATACGGATACGGATTCATATAATGTTATCTTTTTACGCATTCCACTCCTCCGTGCCTGGTTCACCTTTTGCCTCTGGCATTCATCTGGTGATCCGTGTACGGATCTGAGACACGGCTGCGACTGAACCCTCGACCGGGACCGGACAGGAAACGCGGGATCCCTCTGCGCGGGATCAGGCCCGATCAAACCGCCGTTTCCCCACCCTGCGTGTGTTATGTACCGCCTTGGCACTACCTGTGCCCGCCCGTCTTTACGAGAGCTATACCAACTGCGATCTCACCGGATCTCACTGACTCCGCTCCCACAGCAGTGCGCCCGTCGGTTTTTTCTCCTCCGTTTCGCCAAAGCCTATCCCTGACCTGCCACTTGCTCGCTTTCAGATCTGACTATAATTACTAGCAGCTATTGAACGATGTTTCCGAACATGGACCCCAAAACCGCGGAGCTTGCTATGGAGCAAATGGTGCGTCGTCCTCAAGATAATTTGCATCAATTCAGCAGAACGAGGCCTAAATTCAACGTGCGACAATGTTGCATGCTCCTTGCGACGCTGTTCAGCTGTGCTAATGCCCGGTCGCTGTCCGAATAGTATATAGGAACAGCACTGCTGAAGTCCCTCTCTATTGGTGTAGTTTCGGCAACAGCCGGGCTTCAATTCACAACCCTGCTTACGTGCATGCTCCAAATCGAAGAATTAGCAGCTTCAGCCGAATTGTATTTGCTTCATCCAGGCGCCCCCCCTCGTATGATATTTCTCAACGAGGATGGACGGGGAATCCAACTAAGATGTTGTAGTGTGGGCTTGTTCAAGATTTTCTGCACTGCAAATGCAGGCCTGTCTACTTTTTGTGGCAGCGTCTGTAGTGAGACAAATGGCCTAGTACTGTATCACTTGCAATGTTGGTGGTTGGCCCCAGTGCAAGCAAACAGGCTAGCCCTTCTCAACCTCACGCCTCGGAATAAGGCGTACCATTTATTTACATACCACTAGCACCGTTACAGTATCATTCTATTGCATTTGCAGTCATGCCCTGTGACTGTTTGACGTGCAGCATGGGCATCAGCGTTGTGTCCAACCCTGTGATTATAATATGGATTGGGACATAAACATGAAGTTACACAAACATCCCCCTCGCCTGGGAGCGCGATGGACCCAAAACGGCGAGAAACATTTATAAATGCCTGTCATGCCAGCTTTCAGGTACACTAGCTAGCTAACCTTCGCTTAAAGGATGGGGATAGGAAGCTACCTAGAAGCTGCAACGCGCTCTCGCTCTCACAGCAATACAGATAAAAAAGCATCTTCCAGCAAAACAATCAAAAAGCATCTTCCAGCAATACAAATCTAAAAGCATATTCAAGCCATACCATCAAAAAGCATCTTCTAGCAATACAATCAAAAAGCATCTTCCAGCAATACAATCAAAAAGCATCTTCCAGCAATACAAATCTAAAAGCATCTTCCAGCAATACAATCAAAAAGCATTTTCCAGCGATATAATATAAAAGAATCTTCCAGCAAAACAATCAAAAACAGTATTTCTACATTGAAGTCAAATGGTTGTTACTGTAATTTCCTGAAAACCACTTTCGAAGGCTCATGGTAGATGTCCCCCAGTAGCAGGTTTCACTTTTTTATTTTCAGCTACCAACACCAGCTTCTAGGCAGCTCCCTGAGACTGCCACTGGGCCAAACCCAAAGATGCTAGAAGCACTGGAAAGCTGACGATATCAGCTTCCAGGTGCCTAGGTTGCTTAAGGATTGGATGAAGAGAGAGCCCAGGGAGTTACCTAGAAGCTGAAGCTCGTTGCTGAATATAAAAACTATGGCGGGTATTTTTGCCATTGGCCATCGACAGAGTGTGTGGGTGTGTGTGTGGGGGGGGGGACAACATGCACCTAATAAAGCATACATTTTGATGAACATGTTGCCCATGGGGGAGGGGGGCGGTAGCTCAGGAATAATGCGCGACGAAAAGGTTCAATAGGCAAGAAACAAGGAACAGTGCCCCCCCTCTCCTATGTACTCTGCATTTGCATGCTCCATCCAATTGCATGCCTGACGCACGTCATGTTTGCTTGTTCACTTTCAATATTTAGAGTCGAGTAGGGCACCAGGAGAAATATCAGCATCAGCAGCATCATCAGCATCAGCATCAGCATCAGCAGCATCATCATCATCAGCAGCAGCACCATCATCACCATCAGCAGCAGCAGCATCACCATCACCATCACCATCACCATCACCATCACCATCACCATCACCATCACCATCACCATCACCATCATCATCATCAGCAGCATCATCAGCATCAGCATCAGCATCATCAGCATCAGCATCACCATTATCACCATCATCAGCATCACCATCATCACCATCATCACCATCATCACCATCATCACCATCATCACCATCATCACCATCATCACCATCAACACCATCATCACCATCATCAGCATCAGCATCAGCATCAGCATTATCGTCAGCATCAGCATCAGCATCAGCATCAGCATCAGCATCAGCATCAGCATCATCATCATCATCATCATCACCACCATCATCATCATCATCATCATCACCACCACCACCACCACCACCACCATCATCATCACCACCACCACCATCATCATCACCACCACCACCACCATCATCATCATCACCACCAACACCAACACCATCATCATCATCAACACCACCAACACCATCACCGCCACCACCACCATCATCATCATCACCACCATCACCATCAGCATCACCACCAACTCCACCATCATCATCACCAACACCACCCACACCAATACTACCAATACCATCATCATCATCATCATCATCATCATCATCATCATCATCATCATCATCATCATCACCATCACCATCACCATCACCATCACCATCATTATTGTCATCTTCATTATCATGAACATCACCGTCACCACCACCAACTCCATCAATATCACCACCACCACCATCATCATTACCACCACCACCATCATCATCATCGCCACCACCATCACCAACAACATCATCACCACCACCACCAACACCAACATCATCACCAACACCAACACCAACACCAACACCACCAACACCACCAACACCAACACCACCATCACCATCGACATAAACATCATCAATCCCCCAATTCTGACCTCCTATGCTGATCTTTACCCCCCGCAGAAAAATATGTCACCTGAGCAGGTACGGTCCAGGGTACTGCTTTATTTCATTCTGGTTTACATGAATGCATAGGTGGGGGACTTCAAGTTTTTTATTTTGCGTGATTCACGTAGGTGGGGGCCTTCAAGTTTTTTATTTTGCATGATTCACGTAGGTGGGGGCCTTCAAGTTTTTTATTTTGCATGATTCACGTAGGTGGGGGCCTTCAAGTTTTTGCTTTCCGCATGATTCACGTAGGTGGGGGTCTCCAATTTTTTTAAAGGTTTTTTTCTTGCGTGATTCACCTATGTGTGGGTATTTTTTACACACAAACATTTGAATTTGAATTGTTATCTCCTTAGGTACCTAATTCCGAAAACGCCCTAAGTGGATACAAGAATGTGATACAGAGCCGTACATGACCCAAACTGCTCGGAATCGAATTCTGTCTTTCTCGTACTGTTCGTGAAGGTGTCAGCTATGCGAGCAGCTACTTTTCGTCCGCGTTCGCATCTGGTCGCGAGTAGCCTTGTTCGGCAGGCCGGTGGCAGTACATCAGATGTGCGATAATTAGTGATACAAATCCAGATCGCGTCAGATACGAGGCCGCGCGAGCTATTCCGAAAAGGTACCTAGGGACGAAAGGCAAAGGAAAATCGAACCCCTAATACAAGGTCGAAGGCTGCGCTTCAGCCTTGGCCTCGGAATCCACTGAAATAGCGGTACAACCCCTACATGTACTGGAATTTCTGCCTTGAGCCAGGCTTGGGCTGTACAATTCGTCACCTCATGGCCTACGACAGCCTTCAAATATCATTATTTGCTCCTGATTGCGTAATTCAAGCCATTGCATCTGAAATATCTGAGAAAAATTAGCTCAGTGCTTGGATCATGAGAATGCTTGGATCATGAGAAGGAGAGGCATGAGCCTTGAGGCTGGCATCAGCGTGGATCTTGCAGTATAAATAACAAACACCCCAAAACAAAAACTGAGTTCAGATGTAGATGTTTGAAGACAAATGAAAAACAGTTTTTTTTTTTTTTTTGAATTTCGAAAAGAAAAAAAAAGTTGTTCCCCACGTTATATCTCAAGATAGAGCAAACCTGAGGCCCAAGATGTTTCAATTGAGGCTGTGCAGCTCTGACCTGGACTTAGGACACCCACGATATGTAAATAATCAGTGTTTTTGGGGTCTGTACTCAACTGTACTGCCTGTGTACTGCCTTCCAAGACCTTCTGTAATAACCACTGGAAGGGAAAGACTTTACACAGCATTTGTACCCAGTGTTATTTTAAAATGGCTTGTTTCGGTCGCGATAGGCTCCGTATCACTTCCTCCGTAAAACCCGTATCGATTAACCCCATAGTTAACAAATTAGCATGTTTCACTTGACCTGGTTCCCACCATTTGAGAAAACCCAAATCCGAGTATTTTATGTTGAACTGATGTGGTTGGGCAACTTGTTAGCAAAAAACATTTGTTTTGGGACTTGAGGGCATAGGCTCAATCCATCCGTATCACTCAGGGTCTGACTTAGGCACCTATGGAGATACATGGTTTTCCAGATTTTTCAACTTTTGAATTTGATTTGGCACATGGTTTTTCAGCCAAATCTGGGCTGCTCGCCGTCTTCCATTACTAAGTCCCCCTCTGCAATACCCACAGAAACCAGGGGGCACAGTTGCACACTAAGCAGATTAGGCAAGACTTGTCCAGGTATAAATAAGTAAGATAAATAAATGCAAAAATTAAATACATAAATTTAAAATAAATAAAAACAAACAAATAAATAAATAGGCTTGTCCCGGTGTAAACTTGTTATACGAACCCTCATATGTGTGCGCTTCTGGACAAACTCGAGCTTGGTTACATACTTTCAGACAGCAATTTGGCTGCTCGCCGTCGTCAGCAGTAAAACATAATTTGAATACATTTTGGATGTGCAGATAAAGGCCATGATGGACAGCATGTCAGGGGGCTTTGGTTGCTGAGTTTACATAACGCACTCCTGTCTGTCTGGTCGTGAATGTATACATCTGTTCTGGATGTCCCTTCCAACCCACCCGAACCCACCCCTCCCCTTCAACCCCCCCACTCCCCATCCCACGCTTCTGGATGTGCAGATGCAGGCCATGATGAGCATCATGCTAGGGGGCTATGGTTGCTGAATTCATATGACGTACTGTCTGCCTGACCGTGTATGTGTTTGTGTACATATAAACATTTGTTCCAGATATCGCTCTCTCCCCCCCCCCCCCCCCCCACCACCACCACCACCACCACCACGCACCACACACCACACACACACTCACGCCCCCCCCCCCCCCCCCCCCCCACACACACACACACAAACACCCCCTCCACCCCCCATCCCATGCTCCTGGATGTGCAGATGCAGGCCATGATGAACAGTATGCCAGGGGGAATGAATCCACAAATGATGAGCCAAGCTATGGAGCAGGTGAGTACTGCCATGTAGAATGTTCACTCAGTTGCTGACCCATGCATCACCATGCAGCGGCAGGATGAAGCCAGTAAGTTACCAAACAGTTGGCTGATGTGTCTGAACAAGTCTTATGCAGTGTTGCCTGCGACGATAAGAAATGGCGGACAGTGATTGCGACGGAGCGACAGGTGCACCTGCAGGTGCCAACGGAAGCGAGTTAGTTATGAGACCGTTGGCTGACGTGTCAGGCTTCATCACGGTCAGACGGTCGGTCGGTCGAACGGACAAATGGGTAAACATGGGGGCTCCTGGCCCCTTGAAGAGGGGGCCCCACCAACAATCATGAGAAGCAAGGAGTGGGACATGGCTAAGCGCCAGTTAGTAAACATTCCTGAACTCTGAAGTCAGAATCTCTGAACTGAACTCTGAACTCAGAATCCGATGTCGAATATTCCAGAACTCGAAGTTCCAATACCCTGTATCTTGAACCCTGAGCCCTATACCCCACGAACAGATGAAAAACATGAAAAGCGAGGATTGGGACACGGCGAAGCGCCAGATGGCTAACATGAGCCCCGAGGAACTTTCCAGGGCTGCCAGCTCAGCACAGACTCAGAATACAGCCCAGCAGCGGTACGTGTTGGACGCAGCTGTACTGCTTAAGAACCAGGGGAACACCTTGCACAGCGCGGGGCAGTACAGCGAAGCTTTAGAGAAGTACGAAAAGGCCAAGTCCAATGTAGCAGACAACCCACACCAGGAGGCGACTGCACTTAAGAAGGCCTGCCACTTGAATCTGAGCAGCTGCTATCTGAACCTCATGAAGTACGACAAATGTGTGATCGAGTGCGACCAGGTCCTGGCAGGTAGGTGAGGGGAGGGGGGTGGTGGTGGTGGTGGGGTCTGTGTGGGCGGGTGGTGTGGGGGAGGGGGGTGGTGGTGGAATCTGGGTGGGTGCGAGGTGGGGGGTCTTGATGGGTGGGTGAGGAGGGGTGGTGGTGGTGGGGTCTGGGTGTTTGGTGTGGGGGAGGGTGGTGGTGGTGGTGGTGGTGCAGGTTGGATAGGTACACCAGCACCCAGGAGCGGCTGCACTTCAGAGGGCCTGCCACTTGAATCTGAGCAGCTGTTACCTGAACCTCATGAAGTACGACAACTGTGTGATCATATGAGACCAGGTCCTGGCAGGTAGGTGAGGGGAGGGGGATGTTGGGTGGTTTGTGGTGGAGATGGTGGGGTCTGGGTGGGTGGGCGGTGTGGGAGAGGGTGGGTGGATGGTGGGAGAGAGGGTGGGGGAGGTGGTGGTGTCTGTGTGGGTGGGTGTTGGGTGGGTGGTGATGGAGGGTGTGGGGTCTGTGTGGGTGGGTGGTGGTGGGTGGTGGGGTCTGTGTGGTTGGGTGGTGATGGAGGTGGTGGGGTCTGTGTGGTTGGGTGGTGTGGGGGTGTGGTGGAGGTGGTGTGGAGGTGGTGTGGGGGTGGTGGTGGAGGTGGTTGGGTGGTGTAGGGGTGGTGGTGGAGGTGGTTGGGTGGTGTGGGGATGGTGGTGGAGGTGGTTGGTGGTGTGGGGGTGGTGGTGGAGTTGGTTGGGTGGGTGGGGGTGGGGGGTGGAGGTGGATGGGGGCATGGACGGTGGGGGTGTGGTGGAGGGTGTAGGTGGGTGTGGGGGTGGGGGTGGAGTGTGGGGTGTGTGGGGGTGGTGGTGGAGGTGGTGGCTAGGTCGTGTGGGGGTGGTGTGGGGATGGTGGGGGATGGTGGGGGGGGGTGGTGGGGGTGGTGGTGGAGGTGGTGGGGGGGTTATGTGTGGTTGGGTGGTGTGGGGGTGGAAGGTGGAGGTGGTTGGGTGGTGTGGGGATGGTGGTGTGGGTGGTTGGATGGTGTGGGGATGGTGGTGTGGGGGTGGGGCTGGAGGTGGGTGGGTGGTGTGGGGATGGTGGTGGAGGTGGTGGGTTCTGTGTGTTGTGGTGGGGTGGGGGAGGGTAGTGGTGGTGGTGCAGGTTGGATAGGTACACCAGCACCCATGGGCGGCTGAACTTATGAGGGCCTGCCACTTGAATCTGAGCAGCTGTTACCTGAATCTAATGAAGTACGACAAACCCAACCAACCCTAACCAAGCCAACCGCTGCCCATCACAGCTGACCAAGAGAACCTGAAGGCATTGTACCGCCGTGGCCAGGCGTACCTTCATAGCAAGCAATGGCAAGCCGCTGTGAGCGACCTGGAACGCGCTTACAACCTGTCAGCGTCAGATCCAGTTCAGCAAAAAATGATCAAAGAAAAGCTGCAAGAATCCAAGGATGGGCGGTCGATATCAAAGAATGATGATTCACCCCCTGGTAGGTGTAGTGATTTCTCTCTCTCTCTCTCTCTCTCTCTCTCTCTCTCTCTCCTCTCTCTCTCCTCTCTCTCTCTCTCTGCCCTCTATCTCCCCTGTATTCTCTCACCTGCTCTTCCTGCAGTGCTTTTTCTAGCCATCCCTTACCAAAAAATATTCTCTCTAATAGCAACAACAGCAACGACAGCAACAATAGCAACAACAACAACAAAAACAAAAACAACACAGCTTATTGGATTACCCCTCCCCCCCCCTTCCCTTTTCAACAGAGCTCTCATCTCTACCAGCCGGAGCTACCCCCTGCACCTGGCTCCCTCAACCACCACCACCACCACCACCACCACAGCTTATTGGATTACCCCCCCCCCCCCCCCCCCCTCTCTTTCAACAGACCTCTCTATCTCTAACCAGTCCGGAGCTACCCCTGCACCTGCTCCCTCAACCACCACCACCACCACCCCACCACAGCTTATTGGATTACCCCCCCCCCCCCCCCCCCCCCCTCTCTTTCACAGACCTCTCATCTCTACCAGCCGGGAGCTACCCCTGCACCTGCTCCCTCAACCACCACCACCACCCACCACCACAGCGTATTGGATTAACCCCTCCCCCCCCCCCCCCCCCCCCCCCTCTCTGTTCACAGAACCTCTCATCTCTACCAGCCGGAGCTACCCCTGCACCTGCTCCCTCAACCACCACCACCATCACCACCACAGCTTATTGGATTACCCCTCCCCCCCCCCCCCCCCCCCTCTCTTTTCAACAGACCTCTCATCTCTACCAGCCGGAGCTACCCCTGCACCAGCACCATCAGCCACCACCACCACCACCACGACAATGGCACTAGTCGCCTCTTCTAGTGGGACCCAATCAGACGTCACCCCAGAAGCCCTCGCAGCTATGGCCAACATGAATCCAGCACAGGTTGGTTATGCGCCACCACCATCATCACCACCACCACCACCAGAACCACCACCGTCATTACCATCAACATCATCATCACTACCAGTGCCACCAACATCAACATCACCACCGTCATTAACATCAACATCAGCAGCACTACCATGAACATCAACATCAGCATCACTACCATCAGCATCAACATCAGCATCAGCATCACCATAACCATCATCACTGCCATCACCACCATCATCACTACCAGCATCACCACCACCACCACCATCACCACCATCACCGCCGTCATCAAAATCAACATCAGCATCACTACCATCACCACCGTCATCACTATTACCACGACCACAAACAGCAACACCATTAACCTCATCATCGCTAGCATCACCACCATCATCATCACCATCACTACCACCATCACCACCACTACCATCACCACCATCACTACCACTAACACCAACACCAACACCAACACCATTATCACCACCAACACCAACACCATCATCACGACCAAATACCACCACCATCACCACAACCATTATCACTACCATCACCACCATCATCATAACTACCACCATTACCACCACCATCACCACCATCACCACCACCACCATCACTGCCATCACCACCATCACTACCACCACCACCATCACCACCATCATCACTACCATCACCACCACCATCATCACTACCATCACCACAACCATTATCACTACCATCACCACCATCATCATCAATACCACCATTACAACCAACATCACCACCACCATCACTACCATCACCACCATCAATACCACCACCACCATCACCACCACCATCATCACTACCATCACCACCACCATCATGACTACCATCACCACAACCATTATCACTACCATCACCACCATCATCATCAATACCACCATTACAACCACCACCATCACTACCATCACCACCATCACCACCATCACTACCACCACCACTACCACCACCAGCACCATCACAACCAACACTATCATCACCACCACCATCACCACCAACACCACCATCATCACCAACACCATCAACACCACCACCAACACAACCATCATCACCACCACCATCATCACCACCACCATCATCCCTACTACCACCACTACCACCACTACCACCACCACCACCAGTACCACCACCACCACCACCACCATCACCACAACCCTGATCACAATCAGATTGAGGCACTGACCAAGATGGCAGCGGCCATGCCAAAGGATGCAGCATTCACCACCTCCACCACCACCACTTCTATCACCACCACCACCACCACCACAACAACAACAACAATCAATATCACCAACACCACCATCACCACCACCACCACCACCCTGACCACAATCAGATTGATGCAATGACGAAGATGGCAGCGGCCATGCCAAAAGATGTAGCAGTCATCACAATTTCCACCACAACAAGCAATATCACCCCCCCCACCATCATTATCGCTATGAAGCACCACCATCATTGTCACTATCATTACCACCACCACCACCACCACCATCATTATCACTATCACCACCACCACCACCACCACCACCACCATCATTATCACTATCATCACCACCACCACCACCACCATCATTATCAGTATCACCACCACCACCACCACCACCATCATTATCACTATCACCACCACCACCACCACCACCATCATTATCACTATCATCACCACCACCACCACCACCATCATTATCACTATCACCACCACCACCACCACCACCACCACCATCATTATCACTATCACCACCACCATCATTATCACTATCATCACCACCACCACCATCATTATCATTATCACTATCACCACCACCACCACCACCACCACCACCATCATTATCACTATCACCACCACCACCACCACCACCATCATTATCACTATCATCACCACCACCACCACCACCATCATTATCACTATCATCACCACCACCACCACCACCATCATTATCACTATCACCACCATCACTACCACCACCACCACCATCATTATCACTTTCATCACCACCACCACAACCACCATCATTATCACAATCACCACCACCACCAACAACACCATCATTATCACTATCATCACCACCACCACCACCATCATTATCACTATCATCACCACCACCACCACCACCATCATTATCACTATCATCACCACCACCACCACCATCATTATCACTACATCACCACCACCACCACCACC
>JACBWV010000099.1:6254540-6294540 GCA_013435795.1 Chlamydomonas sp. ICE-L | reverse complement strand
GCAGCAGCACCCACTCCTAACGTTGACCAGGTGGGGATGGTGTGTGTGTGGGTGGGCGGGGTATTAAGCCCACTCGAGAAGAGATTGAAATGGCGATGACTGCCATTGTCAGAGGTTGCCAAGGCAGGGAATATCTTCAGGCCCCCACTCCTAACGTTGACCAGGTGGGGAAGGTGTGGTGTTTTTTTGTGTGACGGGTTCCATGTCCTCCCCTCGCTCCTACGCTGTACCTCGCTTCCTGCCATGGTCAGAGGTGCCAAGGCAGGGAAACGTCAGCAACCACTCCTAACCGTTAGCCAGGTGGGGATGGTGTGTGTGTGGGGGGGGAGGGGTATGAAGCCCACTCGAGAAGAGATGAAATAGATGACTGCCATGGTCAGAGGTGCCAGGCAGGGATGCTGTCAGCACACCCACCCGATCGTGCCAGGTAGGGTATTGGTGTTTGTGTGGGGGGGAGTGGTATGAATCCCACTCGAGAATAATGAACTATAATGAACTGCCACATTGTCAGATGTGCCAAGGCAGGGATAGCTGCCAGCCACCACTCCTAACGTTGACCAGGTGGGGATGGTGTTGTTGGGGGGGGGAGGGGTATGAAGCCCACTCGAGAAGAGATGAAATAGATGACTGCCATGGTCAGAGGTGCCAAGGCAGGGATAGCTGCAGCACCCACTCCTAACGTTGACCAGGTGGGGATGGTGTGTGTGTGGGGGGGGAGGGGTATGAAGCCCACTCGAGAAGAGATGAAATAGATGACTGCCATGGTCAGAGGTGCCAAGGCAGGGATAGCTGCAGCACCCACTCCTATCGTTGACCAGGTGGGGAGGGTGTGTGTGTGGGGGGGGAGGGGTATGAAGCCCACTCGAGAAGAGATGAAATAGATGACTGCCATGGTCAGAGGTGCCAAGGCAAGGATAGCTGCAGCACCCACTCCTATCGTTGACCAGGTGGGGATGGTGTGTGGGGGGGGGGGGAGGGGTATGAAGCCCACTCGAGAAGAGATGAAATAGATGACTGCCATGGTCAGAGGTGCCAAAGGCAGGGATATCTGCACACCCCTCTATCGTTGACCAGGTGGGGATGGTGTGTGTGTGGGGGGGGAGGGGTATGAAGCCCACTCGAGAAGAGATGAAATAGATGACTGCCATGGTCAGAGGTGCCAAGGCAGGGATAGCTGCAGCACCCACTCCTATCGTTGACCAGGTGGGGATGGTGTGTGTGTGGGGGGGGAGGGGTATGAAGCCCGACTCGAGAATAGATGAAATAGATGACTGCCATGGTCAGAGGTGCCAAGCAGGGATAGCTGCAGCACCCACTCCTAACGTTGACCAGGTGGGGATGGTGTGTGTGGGGGGGGGAGGGGTATGAAGCCCACTCGAGAAGAGATGAAATAGATGACTGGGACGTGGGGCAGAGGTACAAGGCAGTATGCTGCAGCACCCCACTTCCTAACGTTGAAACCAGGGGGGCATTGTGTGGGGTGGGTGGGGGGGGAGGGGTAGAATTCCCACTCGATAAGAGATGAAATAGATGACTGCCATGGTCAGAGGTGCCAAGGCAGGGATAGCTGCAGCACCCACTCCTAACGTTGACCAGGTGGGATGGTGTGTGTGTGGGGGGGGAGGGGTATGAAGCCCACTCGAGAAGAGATGAATAAGATGACTGCCATGGTCAGAGGTGCCAGGCAGGGATAGCTGCAGCACCCACTCCTATCGTATTGACCAGGTGGGGATGGTGTGTTGTGGGGGGGGAGGGTATGAAGCCCACTCGAGAAGAGATGAAATAGATGACTGCCATGGTCAGAGGTGCCAAGGCAGGGATAGGCTGCAGCACCCACTCCTAACGTTGACCAGGTGGGGATGGTGTGTGTGTGGTGGGGGAGGGGTATGAAGCCCACCTCGAGAAGAGATGAAATAGATGACTGCCATGGTCAGAGGTGGCCAAGGCAGGGATAGCTGCAGCACCCACTCCTAACGTTGACCAGGTGGGGATGGTGTGTGTGTGGGGGGGGAGGTATTAAGCCCACTCGGAAGAGATGAATAGATGACTGCCGATGAATTGCCATTGGCAGCTGAGCCAAGGCAGGGATAAGCTGCAGCACCCACTCCTACTCGTTGACCAGTGGGATGGTGTGGTGTGGGGGGGGGGGGGGTTTTTTGGGGGGGGGGAGGGTATGAGCTTAAGAGGAGCCCCACTCGAGAAGATGAAATAGATGACTGCCATGGTCAGAGGTGCCAAGGCAAGGATAGCTTGCGCAACCCCCACTCCGTATCGTGACCAGGGGGATTGTTGTGGTGGGGGGGGGGGGAGGGTATAAAGCCCACTCGAGAAGAGAATAAATAGATACTGCCGATGGTTCAAGAGTTGGCCAAGGCAGGGATCAAAGCTCTGCACAAACCCACTCCTATCGTTGACCCAGGTGGGGATGGTGTGTGTGGTGGGGGGGAGGGTATGACCCACTCGATAAGAGAGAAATAGATGACTGGGCTGCATGGTCAAGGTGCCAAGGCAGGGATGCTAGCAGCAGCACAAAAGCACCACCTCCTACTCCACACCTATCGTTGACCGGTGGGGATGGGTGTGTGTGGGGGGGGAGGGGTATGACGCCCCACTCGAGAAAGAGAATGAAATAGATGACGTGCCATGGTCGAGTGGTGGTGCCAGGCAGGGAATAAAGCTGCACTAGTTTTGTTGTGTGGGGGGGGGGTTGTTGTGTGGTGTGTGTGTGTGTGTGGGGGGGTGGGGGGGGGGGGGGTGGAGCGTCAGCACCACCCCTCAAGCTGCCGCAGTGTGAGTGGTGTGGTTGTGGGTGGGGTTGGGTGTTGGGGGGGGGGGGGGGGGGGGGGGGGGGGGGGGGGCAGTGGTGTGTACATTGTTGTGTGAGTGTGTGTGCTGTGTGAGTGTGTTTGTACGTTTGTGCGTGTGTGCTGTGTGTGTGTGTACGTGTGTACATGTGCGTTTGTGTGTGTGTAAGTGTGTGTATGGATTTGTGTGTGTGTGTACGTGTGTGTGTGTGTGCGTGTACGTGTGTGTGTGTGTGCGTGTACGTGTGTGTATAAGGGTGTGAATATGTGTGTGTGTGTACGTGCCTGTGTGTGTTTACGTGTCTGCATGTGTGTGTGTGTGTGAGTACGTGTGTGTGTAGGTGTCTGTATGTGTGTGTGAACTTGTGTTCTTGTGTTTGCGTGTGTACTTGTGTGAGTACATGTGTGTAAGAGTCTATGTATTTGTGTACGTGTGTATGCACCCTTCCCGTTCGATTGCTCTGGGAGAGACTACCCACTACTGTGTTTCATAGTCCAGATGCGGGCAGCAATGGCAGCAACCCAACCTGTCCATGCCCCCCCCCACCACCACCACCACCACCACACACACACACACACACCACACACACACACACACACACTCACACATGCCCTCCCCCCCTATTCATCCCATCCTCTGACATACCCCCCCACCCCCACCCCACCCTCCCAGTTCCTCCTTCCAGATGCAGGCAGCAATGGCGGTGATGAGTGGCGGGGCTACTGGTATAGCTGGCATGCCCGCTCTTACTACTAGCTGCAAGACAAGAGGCTAACTAACTAACTAACTAACTAACTAACTAACTAACTAACTAACTAACTAACTAACACAGCCCCTCAACCCCCCTCTGTTCCACCTTTCAGATGCAGGCAGCGATGGCGGTGATGAGTAGCGGGGCTACTGGTACAGCTGGCATGCCCGCTCTTACCCCTGACATGGCAAAGATGGTGAGTACAGCTTTCTGTGAGTAGCAGGGCTACCGGTACAGCTGGCATGATGAGAAGGGGGGCTGCTGGTACAGCTGGCATAATGAGTAGGGGGGCTACTGGTACAGCTGGCATGATGAGTAGGGGGGTTGCTGGTACAGCTGGCATGATGAGTAGGGGGGTTGCTGGTACAGCTGGCATGATGAGTAGGAAGGTTGCTGGTGCAGCTGGCATGATGAATAGGGGGGTTGCTAGTACAGCTGGCATGCCCGCTCTTACCCCTGACATGGCAAAGATGGTGAGTAAACGACGCTAAAAATTGGAGAGTGTTCGCAACGCAGGGACAGGTGGCAACGGAAGCGAGTTAGTTACAAGACCGGTGGCTTCGTCTCAGACAGTCAGTCGTTCGGTCGCATAGACAGACAACCGGGTAACCCTGGGGGCTCCCGCCCCCTTGAAGAGGAGGCTCCGCACAAAAAAAACTCAAAATGTACCCGAAGCTTGACAGCGCCAAGGAGGACATATGAACATCATGCCCTCCCCCCCCCCCCCCCCCCCCCCCCCAAAAAAAAGTTTGTTTTGCTCATGTGTTCAGGCATCTGAAATTATGAAAAACATCTCCAAATGTACCCGAAGCTTGACAGCGCCAAGGAGGGCATATGAACATCATGCCCCCCCACCCCACAAAACAAAATGCTCACCCTCAAGCTCCCAGAAGCCATTTTTTGTGTTCAGGCATCTGACAAGGTGAAGAAAACATGTACCCGCCGGTGCTTGACAGAACCAGGGAGGGCATTTTGAACATCATGCCCCCCCCCCCCCCCCCCCCCCCCCCCCCCCCCATCCCAAAAAAAGTTTGTTTTGCTCATGTGTTCAGGGCATCTGACATGATGAAAAACATCTCCAAATGTACCCGAAGCTTGACGGAGCCAAGGAGGGCATATGAACATCATGCCCCCCCCCCCCACCCACCCCACCCCCAAAAAACAAGTTTGTTTTGTTTTGCTCGTGTGTTCAGGCATCTGAAATGATGAAAAACATCTCCAAATGTAACCGAAGCTTGACGGAGCCAAGGAGATTATATGAACATCATGCCCCCCCCCCCCACCCCCCCACCCCCAAAAAACAAGTTTGTTTTGTTTAGCTCGTGTGTTCAGGCATCTGAAATGACGAAAAACATCTCCAAATGTAACCGAAGCTTGACGGAGACAAGGAGATTATATGAACATCATGCCCCCCCCCCCCACCCCACCCCTTCCCCCCAAAAAATAAGTTTGTTTTGTTTTGCTCGTGTGTTCAGGCATCTGACAAGATGAAGAAAAAATGTACCTGAAGCTTGACAGAGCCAAGGAGGGCATATGAACATCATGCCCAAGAATAAAAAAATGAACTATAAATAAATTTTGTTTTCTTCACATGAAGCCACTTTTTGGCCCTAAAGGTACTTGGATTTAAAAGTTGTTTAGGTGTTCATGCATCATATACGATGAACAACATAAAGGTGATGATGATGATGAAGAACGTGACCGACCAAAAAATATCTGTTCAGCTTCAGCAAAACATGTTTTGTGTTCAGGCATTTGATATGATGAGCAACATGACAGGAGATGAATGATGATGATGATGATGATGAAGAAGAACGTGACCGACCACGAAATATCTGTTCAGCTTCAGCAAATCATTTTTTGTTTAGGCATCTGACATGATGAAGAACTTGAAGATGGATGATGATGATGATGATGATGATGAACGTGACCGACCACAAAATATGTCCAGCATCAACAAATCATTTTTTGTTTGGGCATCTGACCAGGGTACTTCCAAGCGCGCGCTGCCTTTTTGAGCGCCACTGCGCGTTTTGCGCAGTTTTTTGCACCCCCCTGTGGGCACAGCAAGCAAATTTTGCGCTTTTTGCACTACAAAGCGCAGTTTGTTTTTCAAGTGCGCTAAAGCGCTGGCCAATTTGGTCAATGGAAGTACCCTGCATCTGACATGATGAAGAACATGATGATGATGATGATGATGATGATGTCCAACCTCAAAATATCTTTTCAGCTTCAGCAAAAAAAATGTCAGGCATCAGATATGATGAGCAACATGACAGGATATGAATGATGATGATGAAGAAGAACGTGTCCAACCTCAAAAGATCTGTTCAGCTTCAGCAAATAATTTGTATTTTGTCAGGCATCTGCTATGATAAGCGACATGACAGGAGATGAATGACAATGATGATGATGGTGATGATGAAGAACGTGACCGACCACAAAATATCTGTCCAGCTTCTTTTTTTTGTTTAGGCATCAGATATCGCATGTCATAGCAACATGACAGGAGATGAATGAATGATGATGATGATGATGATGATGATGAAGGAAATGTTGTCTGATGACCAACCACACAGTGTCTGTTCAGCTTCACCAAATCATTTTCACTTTCTTTGTGTTCAGGCATCTGACACGATGAACGACATGAAGATGGATAATGATGATGAAGAACATGTCGTCGGATAACCAACCACGAGATATCTGTTCAGCTTCTCCAAATCATGTTTACTTTCTTTGTGTTCAGGCATCTGACATGATGAACAACATGTCACCAGATGATGTGGCCCACATAAAATTGTCCTTCACAACCCTTACTATGAATGATGCACTTCATAGCTGATCAGCTTCACCAAATCATTTTTACTCCTTTGTGTTCAGGCATCTGACATGATAAAGAACATGTCACCTGACAACATGGCCGCGCAATATCTGTCCTTGACAACCCTAACTATGAATGATGCACTTCATAGCTGTTCATCTGTACCTCACACACTCTTAAGCAACACTTCCTTTGTGTTCAGGCATCTGACATGATGAACAACATGTCGGCAGACAACATGGCCACGCGATATCTGTTCAACTTCAGCACACACAAAAATACTTTCTTTGTGCACAGGCATCTGACATTATGACGATCATGTCGCCAGACAACATGGCCACGCGATATCTGTTCAGCTACTCCGAATCATTTTTATTTCTTTGTGTTCAGGCATCTGAAATGATGAAGAACATGTCAGCAGACGATATGACCACAAGACATGGCCACGCGATGTCACTAACTATGAATGATGCACTTCATAGCTGTTCATCTATACTGGTGTGAAGTGTACTCCACAAAGCTGTTCAGCTTCATTTGCAAATCATTTTACTTTCTTTGTGTTCAGGTAGCTGACATGATAAAGAACATGTCACCTGACAACATGGCCGCGCAATATCTGTCCTTGACAACCCTAACTATGAATGATGCACTTCATAGCTGTTCATCTGTACCTCACACACTCTTAAGCAACACTTCCTTTGTGTTCAGGCATCTGACATGATGAACAACATGTCGGCAGACAACATGGCCACGCGATATCTGTTCAACTTCAGCACACACAAAAATACTTTCTTTGTGCACAGGCATCTGACATTATGACGATCATGTCGCCAGACAACATGGCCACGCGATATCTGTTCAGCTACTCCGAATCATTTTTACTCCTTTGTGTTCAGGCATCTGACATGATAAAGAACATGTCACCTGACAACATGGCCGCGCAATATCTGTCCTTGACAACCCTAACTATGAATGATGCACTTCATAGCTGTTCATCTGTACCTCACACACTCTTAAGCAACACTTCCCTTGTGTTCAGGCATCTGACATGATGAACAACATGTCGGCAGACAACATGGCCACGCGATATCTGTTCAACTTCAGCACACACAAAAATACTTTCTTTGTGCACAGGCATCTGACATTATGACGATCATGTCGCCAGACAACATGGCCACGCGATATCTGTTCAGCTACTCCGAATCATTTTTATTTCTTTGTGTTCAGGCATCTGAAATGATGAAGAACATGTCAGCAGACGATATGACCACAAGACATGGCCACGCGATGTCACTAACTATGAATGATGCACTTCATAGCTGTTCATCTGTACTGGTGTGAAGTGTACTCCACAAAGCTGTTCAGCTTCATTTGCAAATCATTTTACTTTCTTTGTGTTCAGGTAGCTGACATGATGAAGAACATGTTATCAGATGACATGGCCACGCGATATCTGTCCTTTACAACACTAACTATAAATGATGCACTTCATAGCTGTACCCCACAGAGTTGCTCAGCTAGTAAATCATTTTTACTCCTTTGTGTTCAGGCATCTGACATGATGAAGAACATGTCACCTGACGACATGGCCCGCATGAGTCAAATGGCACAGAGCATGGGAGCTATGCCAGGAGGTGCCACTTCTCAAGCTTCACTGGTGTGTGGGCATGGGGGGGCTTGTCAGGCAGGGTGGTTGGTTGGGTTGGTTGGGTTGGGTTGGGGGGGGGGGGGGTACAGGGGGCATGAGACAAATGGCACAGAGCATAGGAGCTATGCCAGGAGGTGCCACTTCTCGAGCTTCACAGGTGTGTGGGCATGGGGGGGGCCTTGTCAGGCAGGGGGGGGGGGGGGGGGGGGGGGGGGGGGGGTCAGGGGGCACGAATCAAGTGGCACAGGGCAGCGACCCAACCCGCCCCTCCCAGTCTATTGTCCCACTCTTTTGTTTCACCTCCCAGGTGCAGGCAGCAATAGAAGCGACCCAACACGCCCGTCCCACTCTTATGTCCCACTCTTTTGTTCCACCTTCCAGATGCAGGCAGCGATGGCGGCGATAAGTAGCAGGCTGCTGGTACAGCTGGCATGCCCGCTCTTACTACACGCAGCTTTTTTTACCCCACATATCAACCCCAAGAGGCTAACTAAGTAACTAACTAACTAACTAATACAACACCTCATCCATCACCACCACCACCACCACACCTTCTAGATGCAGGCAGCGATGGCGGCAATGAGTGGCGGGGCTCCCGGTCCAGCTGGCATGCCCGCTCTTACCCCTGACATGGCAAAGATGGTGAGTACAGGTTTGTATGAATAGCGGGGCTGCTGGTACAGCTGGCATGATGAGTAGGGGGGCTACTGGTACAGCTGGCCTGATGAGTAGCAAGGTTGCTGGTACAGCTGGCATGCCCGCTCTTACCCCTGACCTGGCAAAGATGGTGATTTCAGGTTTGTATGAGTTTTTATTCTGTTATTAGCTCAATGTTTAATAATATGTAGTTTTTACTTGATATTGTTGAATCTTTGAAAACATTCATTCAAAACAAAGATCACAAGACACCAATGAGTTTCCGTTCTGTTATTCTTTGTAGCCCTTCTATTATTCTTTTTAGCCCTTCCTATCACGGTTGGGAAAGTCCCTTGAGCCTGTTTGGCCTACCCCTGGACTGTAACATACATAAATGGCATGGCATGGGAGCTGCGCCAGTTTTTTTGCAAACTTAAGTTGCTCACATTAAGCCACACTTCAAGTTGAATCAAATCGTTAAGCCATACTGCAAGTCCAATCAAATAATTAAGCCATACTTCAAGTAAAATCAAATAATTAAGCCATACTTCAAGTTGAATCAAATAATTAAGCCATACTTCAAGTTGAATCAAATAATTAAGCCATACTTCAAGTTGAATCAAATAATTAAGCCACACTTCAAGTTGAATCAAATAATTAAGCCACACTTCAAGTTGAATCAAATAATTAAGCCACACTTCAAGTTGAATCAAATAATTAAGCCACACTTCAAGTTGAATCAAATAATTAAGCCACTCTTCAACTTGAATCAAATAATTAAGCCACACTTCAAGTTGAATCAAATAATTAAGCCATACTTCAAGTTGAATCAAATAATTAAGCCACACTTCAAGTTGAATCAAATAATTAAGCCACACTTCAAGTTGAATCAAATAATTAAGCCACACTTCAAGTTGAATCAAATAATTAAGCCATACTTCAAGTACAATCAAATAATTAAGCCATACTTCAAGTTGAATCAAATAATTAAGCCATACTTCAAGTACAATCAAATAATTAAGCCATACTTCAAGTACAATCAAATAATTAAGCCATACTTCAAGTTGAATCAAATAATTAAGCCATACTTCAAGTTGAATCAAATAATTAAGCCAGCAAAATATTGTTATTTTATTTTGTCCAGGCATCTGACATTCTGAAGAACATGTCAGCGTACGACATGGCCACGCGATGTCTGTTCAGCTTCAGAAAATCGTTTTTAGTTTGTTCAGGCATCTGACATGATGAACAAGTTCTATGCAGCGTCGCCTGCGACGCTAAAAAATGGCGGAGAGTGAGGGAGCGACAGCGACAGGTGGCAGCGGAAGCGAGTTAGTTACGAGACCGTTGGCTGACGTGTCGGGCTTCATCGCGGTCAGACAGATGGATGGATGGATGGACGAACGGACAAATGGGTAACACTGGGGGGCCCCGCCAAAAACATGCCACCGTTCGACATGGCCATGCGATATCTGTTCAGCTTCTCCAAATCAGTTTTATTTCTTTGTGTTCGGGCATCTGACATGATGAAGAACATGTCAGCAAACAACATGGCCACAAGATAAGACCACGCGATATTTGGTCAGCTTCAGCAAATCATTTTTACTTTCTCTGTGTACAGGCATCTGACATGATGATGATGATGATGATGATTATGCTGATGAACGTGTCGCCAGGTGACATGGCCATGCAATATCCGTTCAGCTTCAGCACACACAAAAATACTTTCTTTGTGCACAGACATCTGACATTTTGACGATCATGTCGCCTGACGACATGGCCACGCGATATCTGTTCAGCTTAAGCAGATCATTTTTACTTTCTTTGTGTGCAGGCATCTGAAATGCTGAAGAACATGTCGCCAGACAACATGACCACAAGATATGGCCACACGATATCTGTTCATCTTCAGAAAATCATGTTAACTTAATTTGTGTGCAGGCATCTGACATGATGAACAACATTTCAGCAGATGATAAGGCTCGCATGATATTGTCCTAGACCACACGAACTAGGACTGATGCACTCCTTGGCTGTACACCTGTACCCCCCACAACCATATGCCACACTTTCTTTGTGTGCAGGCATCTGACATGATGAACAACATGCCAGTGGACAACATGGCCATGCGATATCTGCTCAGCTTCAGCAAATCATTTTTATTTCTTTGTGTTCAGGCATCTGGCATGATGAAGAACATGTTAACAAACGGCATGGCCACAAGATAAGACCACGCGATAAATGGTCAGCTTCTGCAGATCATTTTTACTTTCTCTGTGTGCAGGCATCTGGCATGATAATGATGATGATGATGATGATGAAGAATATGTCACCAGATGACATGGCCACGCAATATCTGTTCAGCTACTCCAAATCATTTTTACTTTCTTTGTGTTTAGGCATCTGACATGATGAAGAACATGTCAGCAAACGACATGGCCACAAGATATTGTCCTTGACAACACTAACTAGGACTGATGCACTCCATAGCTGTTCACCGGTACCCCACAAAACCGTAAGCCACACTTTCTTTTCTGCGCAGGCATCTGACATGATGAAGAACATGTCACCTGACGACATGGCCCGCATGAGTCAAATGGCTCAGAGCATGGGAGGTATGCCAGGAGGGTCCCCAGGTAGGTTGGCTGTTGTGCTTGTCGGCCAGGGGGTTCTGCAGGTGCCAGGGGGGTGCCAGGTGGGTTGGCTGTTGTGCTTGTTTGCCCGGGGGTCCCCAGGTGCCCGGGGGTGGGGTGGCTGTTGTGCTTGTTTGCCAGGGGGTCCCCAGGTGCCTGGGGGAGGGTTGGCTGTTGTGGTTGCTTGCTCTTGTTGCATTCGCCGTGTGCACCTGGGGTGGCATGCTCTTCCCTTACACACTTGCTTGGGTGTCAGTGTGACATGGCTCGCATGAGTCAAATGGCTCAGGGCATGGGAGCTATGCCAGGAGGGTGCCAGGTGGGTTGGCTGTTTTGGTTGCTTGCTCTTTTTGCATTCAGTGTCTCTATGTGGGGTGACATGCTCTTGCCTCTGTGCTTGGGTGTCAGTGTAACATGACTACATGAGAAATGGCTCGCATGAGTCAAATGGCTCAGGGCATGGGAGCTATGCCAGGAGGGTGCCCAAGTGGTTTGGCTGTTGTGGTTGCTTGCTCTGGTTACATTCGTCGTGCCCTGGGGTGGCATGCTCTTGCCTCACACACTTGCTTGGGTGTCAGTGTGACATGGCTCGAATGGCTCAAATGGCTCAGAGTATGGGAGCTATGCCATGAGGGTGCCCAGGTGGGCTGGCTGTTGTGCTTGTTGGCCAGGGGGTCCCCAGGTGCCAGGGGGGGTGCCAGGGGGGTTGGCTGTTGTGCTTGTTGGCCAGGGGGTCCCCCAGGTGCCAGGGGGGTGCCAGGGGGGTTGGCTGTTGTGCTTGTTGGCCAGGGGGTCCCCAGGTGCCAGGGGGGTGCCAGGGGGGTTGGCTGTTGTGCTTGTTGGCCAGGGGTTCCCCAGGTGCCCGTGGGTGCCACGTGTATTGGCTGTCGTGGTTGTTGGCCAGGGGGTCCCCAGGTGCCAGGAGGGTGCCAGGTGGGTTGGCTGTTGTGCTTGTTGGCCAGGGGGGTCATTAGGTGCCAGGGGGGTGCAACGTCTGTTGGCTGTTGTGCTTGTTGGCCAGGGGGGCCCCCAGGTGCCAGGGGGGTGCCAGGTGTGTTGGCTGTCGTGCTGGTTGGCCAGGGGGGCCCCCGGGTGCCAGGGGGGTGCCAGGTGGGTTGGCTGTTGTAGTTGTTGGCCAGGGGGGTCCCCAGGTGCCAGGGGGGTGCCAGGTGCGTTGGCTGTTGTGCTTGTTGGCCAGGGGGGGCCCTGGGTGCCAGGGGGGTGCCAGGTGGGTTGGCTGTTGTGGTTGTTGGCCAAGGGGGTCCCCAGGTGCCAGGGGGGTGCCAGGTGTGTTGGCTGTTGTGCTTGTTGGCCAGGGGGGGGCCCGGGTGCCAGAGGGGTGCCAGGTGGGTTGGCTGTTGTGCTTGTTTGCTTTAGTTGGATTCGGCGTGTCCACCTGGGGTGGCATGCTCTTGCCTCACACACTTGCTTGGGTGCCAGTGTGGCATGGCTTGAATGAGTCAAATGGTTCAGGGCATGGGAGACCCACTTATCCTACTCACCTGGAGACCCCCCTATGCCCCCCCCCCCCCCCCCCCCCAAGGTATGCCCCCCTGCAGACATGATGGCCTCAATGAAGGTCTCTCTCTCTCTCTCTCTCTCTCCTCTCTCTCTCCTCTCTCTCTCTCTCTCACACACACACACAACACACAAACACCATACACAACACCCCACACACTCTCCACTCTCTCTCTCTCTCTCTCCTCTTACCATACCCCCCCCCCCCACCCCAGGTATGCCCCCCCCCCCCCCCCCCCCCCCCCCCCCAAGGTATCCCCCCTGCCGACATGATTGCCTCAATGAAGGTCTCCTCTCTCTCTCTCTCTCTCTCTCTCCTCTCTCCTCTCCCCCCTAACCCCCCCAGATATGCCCCCCCTGGTGGCGTTGCCCCCCCTACAACAGATGGCCGCTATGACTCTCCGCTCTCTTTCTCTCACACACACAACACACACACCTCGCTCCTCTCTCTCTCTCTCTTCGTCTCTCGCTCGTTCTCTCCTTCTCTCTCTCTCTCTTCTCTCTCTCACCACACACAAACCCCACACACACACCACAATCAAAACACACCCCCCAATATCTCTCTCTCTCCCCCCTAACCCACCCAACCCCCCAGGTATGCCCCCCTTGGTGTCGTGCCCTCCCTGCAAACATGATTGCTTTACTGACAGTCTCTCTCTCTCTCTCTCTCTCTCCGTCTCTCTCTCTCTCTCGATCTAGCTATCTATCTATCTATCTCTCACACACACACACCAACACACATCATAAACCACTCTCTCTCTCGCTCCCTCTCTCTCTCTCTCTCTCTCTCTCCTAGCAACCCGAACCCTAAGCCCCCCCCCCCCCCCCCCCCTAACAATAAATGGCGCCCCCACTTGGTGGCGGCGCCCCCCCTGCAGACATGATGGCCTCAATGACGGCTGACCCCAAGTTCATGGAGAACGCGATGAACATGATGAGAAACATGGACGAGGAGACCATGACAAGCATGATGAAACAGAGTGGCTTGGTCAAGACTGATGATCAGGCTAGGTAGGTCCGATTGGCCTCGCGCTCCTGTTGGTTCCGTTGGGTCGAGGAGGTTCAAAGAGGTTTGCCCAAGACCTGGCTTCGCTTCTTCCCCCAGAGGTCCGATTGGCCTTGCGCTCCTGTTGGGTCGATTGGCCTTGCGCTCCTGTTGGGTCGATTGGCCTTGCGCTCCTGTTGGGTCGATTGGCCTTGCGCTCCTGTTGGGTCGATTGGCCTTGCGCTCCTGTTGGGTCGATTGGCCTTGCGCTCCTGTTGGGTCGATTGGCCTTGCGCTCCTGTTGGGTCGATTGGCCTTGCACTCCTGTTGGTTCGATTGGCCTTGCGGGTCGAAGAGGCTCGAAGAGGTTTGTCCAAGCCGCAAGCTATGTAGGTCATGCTCATGAGTGTTGGTAGGTAGCAATACATGGATGTGGTGAGGGACATGGACAACGTGATGTTGACGAGTATGATGAGGCAGAGTGGCTTGGTCAAGAGCGATGGTCAGGCTAGGTAGGTCTTGCTCATGAGTGTTGGTAGGCAGCAACATATGGATGTGGCGAGGAACAAGGACGAGGAGATGATGATTAGGATAAAGGAATAAAGGAAGGGAGGAGGCACTGACGAGTATCATGAAGCAGATTGGCCTGGTCCAGAGCGATGACCAGGCTAGGAAGGTCTGATTAGCCTAACGCTCCTGTTGGTTATGTTGGGTCGAAGAGGGTCGATGAGGGTCGAAGAGGGGTCGATGAGGGTCGAAGAGAGTCGATGAGGGTCGATGAGGGTCGAAGAGGATTGAAGAGGGTTGAAAAGGGTTGAAGTGGGGTCGAAGAGGGTTGAAGAGGTTTGCCCAAGCCTTAAGCTAGGTAGGTCATGCTCATGAGTGTTGGTAGACGGGAATAAATGGAGGGGGTGAGGGACATCAACAAGGAGATGATGATTAGGATAAAGGAATAAAGGGAGGGGGAGCGCACCTGACGAGGCATGATGAAAGGGATGTTGGGCAGCCCAAAGAAGTACAAGGACCTATGTCCTGTTTGGGCGGGGGGTACTCCAAGTACCGGCCCTCTGTCAATGGGCGGTACTAGCAAGTATTAGGCAGCTCTTCTTTTAGCTGCCTAATAGTTGGCAAGTCTTAGGCAGCAGAGTGGCTTGGGCAAGAATGATGATCAGGCTAGGTAGGTCCGATTGGCCACGCACTCCTGTTGGGTCTGTTGGATCGAAGAGGGTTGAAGAGGGTCGAAGAGGGTCTGTTGGGTGGAAGAGGGTGGAAGAGATTTGCCCAAGACCTGGTTTCGCTTCTTCCCCCAGATGTCGGATGTCGGATTGGGCCTTGCGCTCCAGCTTGGGTTGGTGTTTGGGTGGTCCAAGGAGGGTTTGAAGAGGGGTCCAGAGGGCTTTGAAGAGGGTTCCTCCAAGAGGGTTGAAGAGGGTCCAAGAGGGTTGAAGAGGGTCCAAGAGGGTTGAAGAGGGTCCAAGAGGGTTGAAGAGGGTCCAAGAGGGTTGAAGAGGGTTGAAGAGGGTCCAAGAGGGTTGAAGAGGGTCCAAGAGGGTTGAAGAGGGTTGAAGAGGTCAAGAGGTTGAAGAGGGGTCCAAGAGGGTTGTTGAAGAGGGCTGAAGGCTGAAGAGGGTCCAAGAGAGGTTGTAAGTAGGGTCCAGAGGGTTGAAAGAGGGTTGAAGAGGGTCCAAGAGGGTTGAAGAGGGTCCAAGAGGGGGTGAAGAGGGTTGAAGAGGGTCCAAGAGGGTTGAAGAGGGTCCAAGAGGGTTGAAGAGGATTGAGGAGGGTCCAAGAGGGTTGAAGAGGGCCAAAGGGTGAGGTTGCAGAAGGTCTCCAAGAGGGTGTGAAGAGGGGTTGTGAAGAGGGTTCAAAAGCGGGTTGAAGAGGGTCCAAGAGGGTTGAAGAGGGTCTAAGAGGGTTGCCCAAGCCACAGGCTAGGTAGGTCCTGCTCATGACTTGCATTAGTTTTGTAGGACTGGAATAAATGGATGGTGTGAGGGACATGGATGAAGAGATAATGCCGAGTATATGATGAGACAGAGTGCCTGGTCAAGAGCGACGATCAGGCTAGGTAGGTCAGATTGGCCTCGCGCTCCTGTTGGTTATGTTGGGTCGAAGAGGGTCGAAGAGGTTTTATTGGGTCGAAGAGGGTCAAAAAGGTTCGCCCAAGACCTTGTTTCGCTTCTTCCCCCAGAGGTCTGATTGGCCTTGCGCTCCTCTTGGATTGAAGAGGGTTGAAGAGGGTCGAAGAGATTTGCCCAAGCCACAAGCTAGGTAGCTCCTTCTCATGAGTATTGGTAGGCTGGATCCAGGGTGGGACGCAGAGATAATCCAACCAACCAATGACCACAGAATGAAGAAAAAAGGAAACGTAAAGCCATAACAAAAAACCGAAACCCGATTTTCAAAACCACCCCCAAATAAAAGATAATAAAAAAAAAAAAAAAAAAAACACAAAAAACAAAGAAAAATAATACAAAAATAGAATAAAAAAAAAACAAAAAAGGAAACAAAAAAGAAAAAAACAAAAAAAAAAAAACGACAAACAAAAAAAAAAAAAAAAAAACAAAAACAAGAAAAAACACAAAGAAAAACAACCAAAACAACAACCAAAAAAAAAGAAGAAAAAAAAAAAAAAAAAAACAAAAAAAAAAATAAAAAGATAACACAAAACAAAAAGGAAAAAACAAAAAAAAGAAAAACATAAACCAAGAACAAAAAAAACAACAACACAACCAATAAAAACACACCAGTACACAAAAACAACCGTAAACAAACCTAACAACAACCAACCACAAATACCACTAACAAACCACAACCAACAACAAAAGGAAACAACAACCCTAACAAACACAAAAAAATCACCATCACCACCACACAGTCACCCACCCTACCAACCACCACCACCAATCACCACCTACCAACAACCCTACCAACCACCACCACCACCAACTACCCTACCAACCACCACCGCAACCACCACCCAGTCACCCACCCTACCAACCACCACCGCCACTAAATCACCACACCAACCACACAACAACAACAACTTACAAGTAAAAAAAAACAAAAGAAAAAAACAAAATAGGAACATCAAAAAGAAAAAAAAAAAAAGAAAAAAAAAAACAAATATGAAAGTAAGAAAAAAAAAAAAAAAAAAAAACAAAAAGAAAAAGAAAAAAAAAAAATTAAACGAAAACAAATACTAAAAAGGAAAAAAAGATACATTAAAAAAAAAAAGAGAAAAAAAAAACGAAAAAAAATAAAAACAAAAAAAATAGAAAAAGAAAAACAAAAAGAAAAAAAAAAACCAAAAACAAAAGACAAAAAAAAAACGAAAAAAAAAAAAAAAAAACAGTAAAAAAAAAAAAAAAAAAAAAAAAAAAAGAAAAAAGGAAAAAACGAGGAAAAAAAAAAAACAAAAAAAAAAAAAAAAGAACCAAAAAAATAGAAAAAAACAACTCAAGTAAAGGAAAAGAAAAAAAATCTAGAGAAAAACACAAGAAGGGAAAAAAAAAAAGAAAAAAAAAAAAAAAAAAAAAAAAAAAAAAAAAAGAAAAAAAGATAAAAACAACAAAAAATAAAAGAGAAAACAAAAAAAGTAACAGAATAAAAAGAAAAAAAAAAAAAAAAAAAAAAAAAAAACAAAAAAAAAAAGAAAAAAAAAGAAAAAAAAAAAAGATGAAAAAAAAAAAAAAAAACAAAGACAAAAAAAAAAAGAAAAAAAAAGAAAACAGAAAAAAAAAAAATAAAAAGGACAAAAAAAAAGAAAAAAAATGAAACATAAAAAAAAAAAAACAAAAGAAAAAAAAAAAGAAAAAAAAATAAAAAACAAAAAACAAAAAAAATAACTAAGAAAAACAAAAAAAAAAAAAGAAAAACAAACAAACACAACAACAACGAAAAACAAACAAAAAAAAAAGAACACACAACACAAAAAAAAAAAAAAGAAAAATAAAAAAAAAAAAACCAAGAACTAACCCAAACAAAAAAACAACCAGAAAAAAAAAAACACACACACAGAGGAACACACAAACAAACACAACCACAGAACAAACCCAAAACGCAACAAAAGAAAAGACAACAACAACCAAAGAAAAACCAAAACCACAACCAGAGCACCACCACCACACACACCGACACATGACAAAACCACCCACCACCAAGAACCACCACCACCAAAATACGCCGACCAAATACACACAACCAGAACAGACGACCGAAAACAAAAAAAACCAAACCGAACAAACAATACACCGTTAAAACAAAAAGAAACCACCCTATCCCAGCCCACCCACCCTACCAACCACACCACCACCACTAGCCACCACCACCCACCCACCCTACCAACCACACCACCACCACTAGCCACCACCACCCACCCACCCTACCAACCACACCACCACCAATAACCACCACCACCCACCCACCCTACCAACCACACCACCACTCACCACCACCACCACCACCAATAACCACCAATAACCACCACCACCACGATCACCATGCAAGCAAATTGCAAAGCAGATGAAGGGCATGAGTGACGGCTGAGTTAAGATGGTGATGAAGTTCCACCCACACCACCGCAAACCACACTATTACAAACCAATCACAACACTAACCACCAACCACCACCACAAACCACACTATAACACACCAACCACAACACTAACCACAAACACAACACACCACAAACCACACGAGAAAACACCACAACCACAACCCAAGCACCAACCACCACCCAAACACACGAGAAAACACACAACCACAACACTAACCACCAACCACCACCACAAACCACACTATAACACACCAACCACAACACTAACCACCAACCACCACCACAAACCACACTATAACACACCAACCACAACA
The DNA here is from genome assembly GCA_013435795.1 of Chlamydomonas sp. ICE-L. Lineage (NCBI taxonomy): Eukaryota > Viridiplantae > Chlorophyta > Chlorophyceae > Chlamydomonadales > Chlamydomonadaceae > Chlamydomonas > Chlamydomonas sp. ICE-L. Next base: position 6,275,871 of record JACBWV010000099.1, on the reverse strand, counting down.
CTAACCACCAACCACCACCACAAACCACACTATAACACACCAACCACAACACTAACCACCAACCACCACCACAAACCACACTATAACACACCAACCACAACACTAACCACCAACCACCACCACCATTACCACCCTGCAGGCAAATGGTGAAGCAACTGAAGGGCATGAGTGACACGCACGTGAAGATGGTGATGATGTACCACCCTCACCACACCACACTATTACACACCACAACACTAACCGCCAACCAACAGAATCAACAAAAACTCACCAACAACAACAACAATAACCACCAACACCATCACCACCACAAACCACCCTACCAACCACCACAACTAACCACCACCACTAACCACTCGCCACCAACAACACCAATAACCACCACCAACACCACTACGATCACCCTACAGGCAAATGGCGGAGCAGATGAAGGGCATGAGTAAGGGGCAAGTGAAGATGATGATGAAGTTCCACCCACATCACATCACCGCAAACCACAATATTACACACAAACCACAACACTAACCGCCAACCAACAGCATCAACAACAACTTACCACCAGCAACATCAACACCACCACCACCACCAATAACAACCACCACCAACAACAAATAACCACCACCAACACCAATAACCACCATCACCACCACAAACCACCCTACCAACCACACCACCACCCACCCACCCACCCACTCTACCAACCGCCACCACCACTAACCACCACCACCCACCCACCATACCAACCAAACCACCACCACTCACCACCATCACCACCAATAACCACCACCAGCACGATCACCATGCCAACCACACCACCACCACTCTACCAACCACACCACCACTAACCACCACCACCACCAACCACACCACCACCACGATCACCATGCCAAGCACACCACCACCCACCCACCCACCCTACCAACCACACCACCACTAAACACCACCACCCACCCTACCAACCAAACTACCACCACTCACCACCACCACCAACAACCACACCACCACCCACCCACCCACCCACCCACTCACCCTACCACCCACACCACCACCCACCCACCCTACCAACCAAACCACCACCACTCATCACCACCACCGCCAACCACACCACCACCACGATCACCATTCAAGCAAATGGCAAAGCAGATGAGTGACGGCCAAGTGAAGATGATGATGAAGTTCCACCCACACCACCACAAATCACACTATTACACACCAACCACCACCAACAACCACCAATAACCACCACCACCATCACCCTACAGGCAAATGGCAAAGCAGATGCAGGGCATGAGTGACACGCACGTGAAAATGATGATCAAGTTCCACCCACACCACCACAAACCACACTATTACACACCAGCTACAACACCAACCACAACACCAACCACCACCACCACCACCACCACCACCATTACTCTACAGGCAAATGGCAAAGCAGATGAAGGGTATGAGTGACGGCCAAGTGAAAATGATGATGAAGGCTGCAAACGTGGTCCAGGCTGGATCTAGGGGGTTTGCGAAAGTAAGGGACGCTGTCACTAGCCGAAGCTTCCTCCTCATCTCCCTTCTAGTGCTCCTCTTGGCGCTGCTGCTTCGCTACTTGGGTGTCATGTAGGAAGCATGGCCATGGGTGTGTGTGTGTAGGGGGGGGGGGGGGGGGGGGGGGGGGGGGGGGGGGCAGTGTTACAGTCTGGATCTCAGGGTTTGCTGCTCTTAGCACTGCTCAAAACCTGGAAGGGGGAAAAACGTAAGACTGGAACACTGACCAAAACACACACACACTAGTAGCAGCGCTAAAAACAGTGCTAAGAGCAGTGCTTCTCCTGCGCTACTTGCAGATCAATGTAGATAGATAAATAAATGTTCCGCCTTAATGCGAGGTGTGTGGATAAGGAGAGCAGCATGTTTGCTTGCACTGGGGCCAACCACCAATAAGATCGTGTAGATAGATTAATAAATGTTTCGCCTTACTGCAAAGTGTGTGGTTAAGAGGGTCGGCCCGTTTGCTTGCATTGGGGCCAACCACAAATATCATCCAAATGAAAGATTTGGGCGATGAGATATTGATGAGCTAAGTAGGTGTCTCGTGATGAAAACGCCACCATAAACGTCAATTGTGTGAATTTGTGTGCGCATCTGTGGTTCTCTGGATATTTTGTGAACATGTAAAGTCTTGTAATTCGACCAATCCGAAGGTCGTCTACTCGTGCCTAGGGTTGCCAAGCATGATATCGTAAGATATCGTACGATGAAGTACGATTATGTGAATGACCTCGCAATATCTTTCGTGTTATCGTGTGTATTGTACTTTGCAAATACATCGTGCGGTGTAGGGAACTGATATCGTACTGATCCTTTTACGGGTCTCTCTCGTCTCTATCTCGTCCAATTCCCGGCAATTCAGAGATGAGGAGTTATAGAAACTTTCTCTGATATTCTTCAGGATTAACCGGACTTCACTGAGCCAGATTTATTTAGGAAAATTTGATAAAATCATATATAAAATTACCGTATTTTAAACAAGTAAATAACAGACATCGGTAGGGCTGTCAATATCGTACGATATTTTTAGACCCTTTTGGGGGGAAATCAGTATAATACCAAGGGGATATGACAGGAAATACCGACCGACAGCCCTAGACATCGGCTAACGATCCCTGAGTACAGTGAACCCCAGGAATATAGGTGATAACCAATGAGTCGGTATAAAACTATTAGGTATGCGAATTGGATGATGGCAGAGGATAGAAGCCATAGTTCCACATACAAAAAAAAAAATACACTTACTGATTAAATAATAGGGATGGTATTAAATGCATAGCAAAAAAAAAAAAAAAAAATCTTAACTTCCAAGATATGCATAGCAAAAATTCCTCTTCGAGCTCACAACTTGAAGATTGAATCAGATAAGAGTACCCCTCGTTCTGCCAGAATTTGCAAGTGCTGTGATATGGTGGCAGAAGAGTGGTAGAAGATGAAATGTATTTCATGTTAGAATGTCCGTTATAAGCTGAGGATAGAAAAAATAGTATAGAGAAAATGAAAATTGAACCTGACTTGGTGGATCAAGGCTCCGGCATGAGGCTGGTCATAAATCCTGATTCCTATGAAGGATGGAAATACCTAATACAATTTATAAAACAATGCGATAAGAATTACACAATTAAATATCCCTGATGAGTGCTTCCATGTTAAACAATTGGATGGTTGGCAGGCTGTGCTGCTGTCCAGTCTCGGCAGTGATTTGCTGAGTTTATGTAACGAACCCCTTCTCTTATGAGAGGATGATGTAATAATATTGAAGAATTCAATGGTCACTGTCGCATGAACTCGGAGCCCCCGTTGGTGGGGTTCGATTCATCAATGCCTTTTCTGTTTAGCCCTTCCTATCACGGTTGGGCAAGTCCCACAAGTCTATTTGGCCTACCCCTGGACTGTTACATACATACATGCTGAGTTACAGACCCCTCGAATCAAAGGCTACCTAGGTGAATTGGGTCAAGTTAAAGAAGTTAAGGAGGTAAACAAATGGAAGACTCGACCTAGTACCGGTATGCAAGTACCAAACTAGGCTATATTTCCTGTTATTGCAGACTGGCCTGGGGCTGGCATACCGAACCGCGGCGGTCGGAATGAGGGGCGGAATCGCGCAGTTTTTGAGACTATTTCAGACCAAGGAAAGACTGAACACCTACAAATCCCCGAAACACATAAGTCCACAGAACTTGCCCCTGAGTCGGCTTGGATGCACCATTCCGCCTATCTGCTCCGCCTCTGTGTTTCCCAATCGCCCAAGGAGATGTACAATTGGCAGTACATGACGTACTGTAGCTCTTGCTATTTGATTGGCCGTGGCGGCGAGATCGTCCTTTTCGATTTGCTATCATGGGTGCTTACAAGGTTCGTGCTTGCGACGATAAGGAGGATAGGATTAGGCTTGTGCAGTGGCAAGCGGAAGTCTTCTTACCCCGGTCCCTTGCTTTCACTCGCGCAGTACGTTGAGGAGCTTTGGAAGAAGAAGCAGAGCGATGTGCTTCGCTTCTTGCTGCGTATCCGCTGCTGGGAGTACAGGTGCGCCATCTTCTGCGCGAGATTGATATTTTGTCGCTGCGTTTCGGGACGAAGAGAGACCCTAGGTGCTCCGCCGAATTCCCTTGGAACTAGTGAACGCAGGAAAGGAATGAAAAGAAAGCCGCAAAGCGTTGAGGAGGAACAGGAGGAACAGGGCAGGGTGGAAATAGCTAATGCTATTCCGAGTCCGGGGTGGCTTTTCCTGTGGGCAGTGGGCGTCTGCTCTGGACATACTGCTTCTCAAAGCATGCCTCCAGGCCTTTGATTGCTTCCTTCGCACCTTTCTTAGCGCGCACCGATTGTCTGTCTGCCATTGGCTTGTCATCTCGACAGCCCCCGCTAGGGAATGTTTCAAGTTTCTCATGAGGCAACTGGGGATCTGTGCGTTTCTATGGTTGGGCTTCCGAGGCATTCTAGGCTCTGAAGATAACAGGAGGGTGCCCAAGCCAACCTGTCCTTCCCTTCCCCCCTCTCAGGCAGCTGCCTGGTGTCATCCGCCTGAACCACCCCTCTCGCCCTGACAAGGCTCGCCGCATGGGCTACAAGGCCAAGCAGGGCTTTGTCATCTACCGCTCCAGGGTCCGCAGGTAGGGATTGTTTGTTAGTGTGATCGAAACTGGTCAGTAGAAAGTTGCTGTCCAGCCCTGTCACCTTTCTCTTCAGGGTCTGTATGCAGGAGTGGTGTTTCTGTACGTGCTTGTGGCCAACACTGGACACATATAGACAAGCTTGACGCGGGTGTGATCGTGGCCATAACTGGACATATGTGGACAAATTGGGCGCATTTGTGAATGTGGGGTCTGCATGTAGAGGTGGCGTTTGTGTAGGTGCCTGTGACCAACACAGGACATATGTAGACATACTTGACGTGAGTGAATGTGGACAAAACTGGACATTTGTGGACAGTTGACCCATGTGTGTGTCGACAGCTGGACGGTAGGCATGCTGTGCCGCCGGCCAATCTCGTCATTGTTCTGAGTTATGTTATGTTACTAATTCCTGGCTGTGTGTGTTGGATGAAGAGGTGAACAATGCGCATAGCACTGAACATCGCACAACACAAACATGCACCCCTCTCACCGCTTGACTCCACCATGCACGCACACCGCATGCACTCGTCCAAGGCAACCATATGTTTTCCATGAACTGATTTCTGATTGTGTTTGTTGAAGGGGTGGGGGGTGGGTGGGGGTGAAGATTTGAACCATGTGAACTGTGTGCGTAGCACTGTACAACACATACACACATACCTCTCACCGCATTCATTCACACCTTACCGCTGGACTCAACCATGCACGCACACCGCACTCTTGTACAAGGCAACCATTTGTCCACCCCAGAGTTCTCTTCCATTCCAAAGGGGTGTCTTCTGGTAGCTTTTAGTGATTTGGTCTCTCCACACTCACCACCTACACCACACCACCTACACTACACTCCCCCCCCCCCCCCCCCCCCCCCACACACACACACACCATGCATGCATCCACCATCCATCCACCACATCCACCAATCCATTATCCAACCTATCTCTCCAGGGGTGGCCGCAAGAAGCCCGTCCACAAGGGTATCGTTTACGGAAAGCCCGTGAACCAGGGTATTGTGCAGCTGAAGCCTGCCCGTAACCTGAGGAACGTGGCTGAGGAGCGTGTTGGACGCAAGATCGGTGGTCTGCGTGTGCTGAACTCCTACTGGGTGAACGAGGTACGGTTTAGTGGTAGTGGTCCAGTGGTTCGGAGATAGTGCTACAGTGGGAATGGTGCAGTGATATAGTGGGAGTGGTCATGGTCTAGTGTGCTGAACTCTTACTGGGTGAACGAGGTACGGGGGTAGTGCTGTAGTGGGAGTGGTCATGGTCCAGTGCAATAGTGGGAGTGGTGCTGTGATATATTGGGAATGTAAGTTGCTGACAAGTGGAGTTATGAGTTGCTGAAGAGTGCGTTGGACGCAAGATTGGTGGTCTGCGTGTGTTGAACACGTACTGGGTGAATGAGTCACGGTTTAGTGGCAGTAGTCAAGTGGTACGGAGGGAGTGCAAAGTGCGAGTGGTGCAGTTATTTAGTAGGAGTTGCTGAAGAGTGCGGTGGATGTAAGTTCGGTGGTCTGCGAGTGCTAAACTGTTACCTGGTGACCGAGGTGAGGTTATGGCTTTTGAGTGGGAGTGGGCGGGTATAACAAGGGAACAGGTAAGGTGATATAGTGTGGGTGGTGCAGTGATATATTGGGATTGGTAGAATGGGAGTCGCTGATAATTGAAGTAGCTGAGGAGCGTGCTGGACGCAAGATCGGTGATCTGTGTGTGCTGAAGTCGTGGGAGTAGTGCTGTCATGTAGTGGGAGTGGTGCAGTGATGTAGTGGGAGTTGCTGAAATTTGGAGCTATGAGTTGCTGAAGAGCGCGGTAGAAGCAAGATCGGTCTGCGTGTGCTGAACACTTGCTGGGAGAATGAGTTATGGTTAAGTGTTCATGGTACGGAGGTAGTGCTGTAGTAGGAGTGGGTATGGCCCAGTGCAGTAGTGGGAGTGGTGCAGTGATGTGGTGGAGTTGCTGTAGAGCGCCGTGGATGTAAGATTGGTGGTCTGTGTGTGCTCAACCTATCATTGGGTGTATGAGGTGAGCTTTAGTGGTAGTGGGCCAGTGATATGGAGGTAGTAGTTAAGTGTTCCAGTGGTATGGAGTTCGTGATGTAGTGGCACTACAGACCCCCACCACCACCGCCACCCTCCACTGAACCCCCCCACTCTGCCCCCCCCACCCCACCCCACCCCACCCCACACACACCACTCTTGACCCCCCCCCCCCCCACCCCACCCACTTACCCACCCACAGGACTCCACCTACAAGTACTTCGAGGTCATCTGCGTCGACCCCGCCCACGCCGCTATCCGTAACGACGCCCGCGTCAACTGGATCTGCAACCCCGTGCACAAGCACCGTGAGCTGCGTGGCCTTACCTCTGCCGGAAAGGACCAGCGTGGTCTGCGCACCAAGGGCCACGGAGCCAACAAGGCCCGTCCCTCCAAGAGGTCCAACTACAACCGCCGCAACGAGTTGTCTCTCAAGCGTTACCGTTAGAGAGTGTCGGGTGGGTATTTTTTATCTTCTTTTTTATTTGATTTGGTTTCGAGGACACGGTCGATTAGTTTGGGTGTCATGTTCTGTTCCAGCCTATGTACAGGAGTGATGGAAGCTAGAACCCCCTACTCCCCAATCCTACTTTGTTCCACCTTGCACGAGTTGTCCCTCAAGCGATACCGTTAGAGAGTGTCTGGTGGGTTTTTTGTTTGGTGTAGGTTTTGATTTGGTTGGGTTTTGTGTTTATGTTTTGTTCCACCCTCTGTAAGGGAGTGGTAGAAGCAAGAACTCTCTACCCACCCCCACCCCCCCATCCGACCCACCCGCTGTTTGTTTGTTGGGTGTCACCTGCGAGGCAAGTACGGCAGTGATGATTTTGCTAATTATACCAAGATCTGTTCTGACCCTTGATGGATTCCATTGCTTTCTGAGCTTTACTCTCGCCCACGCTCTCGCGCTTCTGCCCAAGGGACGTGGCAGTGATGATTGTGCTCATTATACCAACATCTGTTCTAACTCATGGTGCATACCATAGCTTTCTGGGCTGTCCCCCCACTCACCCACACACCACACACCACCACTGCAACCACCACCTCTCCTCTTTTTCCTTGTCAAATCTCATGCCTTACCACCCCTGCTCCTGTTGGTTTGGATGTTGACGGTGAGACAAGTACGGCAGTGATGATTTTGCTAATTATACCAAGATCTGTTCTGACCCTTGATGGATTCATTGCTTTCTGAGCTGTACCCTTGCCCACGCGACACCTTCATTCACATCTCTGTACTGATGCACCAAGCGCTCCTAAGTACTAGCATGCATGCCTGTATATGTACCAGGGTACTCCAAAGCGCGAACTTTTGCGCGCTGCCTTTTTGAGCCCCACTGTGCGTTTCGCGCATTTTTTGCAACCCCCTGTGGGTGCAGCAAGCTAATTTTGCGCTTTTTGCACTACAAAACGCATTTTTGTTTTTTTCAAGTGGCCAATTCGGTCAATTGAAGTACCCTGATATGTACTGCTGGATAGATTTTACAATTATGAGTGTAATAATATATGATCTTGTATGTAATGTAATATATGCTTGCATATGAATCCAAGCATCCTGCCAACTACTCCAATGCTCATCTAATTCTATCTAATTCAACCCTACCTCTGTATTCCTCGCAGGCTAGGATTGTGCATTTTTGCATCTCCAGACTTCATGTGTTAGGCCCTCTTTTATTGTAACAGCCTGTGGTCGACTACCCCCTTCCTTCTCTCCACCTAGTATTGGATGTTTTGATTACGTCTAGTGGGGCGTGGTATTTAGGGAGCCCTGTCTTGCGGCGGTATAGAACGGGAGGCTACCTTACCTGGACAGTGCTACATGACATTTGACAGCAAACACTTAATCGTACTAGAGGGATTCGAACCCAGCTTTGTCAGTCCAGTGAAATTGTCTACCTAATCCTCCTACTAGACTTACAGAGATACTGCACTGTCCACAACGACAAGAATATTTATTTTTGGTGCAGTACGAGTGCAGTATTCAGAATCTGTGTCCGAGTTGAACCCTGCACCTTCGGTCAAGCTAGATTGTCAATCATTGAACGATTCGCCGCAACCGGATCGAGATACTGCATTGTCCAGTAACAAGAACATACGGTATACTAGCTGCGGTGTTCATAATCTGTGTCTAATCCAGCATAATCTGAGTCGAATCCAGCACCAAGTGTCCAGCGAAATGATCAGCAATTTAACCATTAGCCGAAAACAGAGAGCAGTTTTTTTTCAGTTCACGTAGGTAGACCGTACTGTTGATCCCGTTCCGGCTTAACTTGGCACCTTTCACCCCCCCCCCCCCCCCCCCTTAATGGCCCTGCAATCCACAATAACGCTGTCCCTGGAGGAGGCCTTTAACCTTCAAGCTAGAAATAACCGCTTGCAGATTTGACAAACTCAAGCCATGGGATAGATGTACTGTTTTGTCCACAAAAAGAAAAAACCTATACCGGGGACTTGCTACAGTATCCAGAATCCGAGTTCGACTCCATAATCGGTGATTCGGAACAATTGTATGGCTGTTCAGAATCAGTGTCCACTGTTGAGCTGTTCTTGGACTTGTTAACATGGCTATTTAAATTGAAATTGTTACATCCGTGTAAAACCGTTACTCACAGGACGTGAAGTTAAGGACACCATAGCGTAAGCCGGAGCTAGCTATAATCATCATAGGGCCACCTAAGTAAAAAGACGTAGCCACATTATGCCAGTGTAGCTTAATACGGGGGTTTTTCACCCCGGTTGGGAAGCACCAACACAATGCAGCTGGCAAGACAAAACCTGAGAGGGGGGACGGTCTGTGTGCTAGTCCCCGGGTATCGACCCGGGGTAACATGGCTATTCAGAACCGTTGCTCGGCTATTCAGAAGACTAAGACGATTTTTCACGAGGTTACCGTGAATAGTATTCGCCGGCAATTCGATGTCTGACTGTCTGCATCAGGATACTACAAAGCGCGCGCGGTAGCGTGATTTCGTGCACGCTTTTCAGCCCCACTGCGCGTTTCGCGCGGTTTTTTCAACCCCCTGTGGGCGCAGCGCTCAGTTTTTGCGTTTTTGGCAACGCAAAGCGCTCACCAATTTGGTATTTGTGCGCTTTAAGCGCTGACCAATTCGACAAAATGTAGTACCCTGGTCTGCATACCCCCCCCCCCCCCCCCCCCCCCCCCCCCGTGTGATAGCTACAGAAACCAGGGAGTGTGAAAGGGTTCTAACTCAGACCAGCTTAGAGAATCATCCCAAACAAATCAAGCCACGAAAGGTTAACTTGAACTTGGTTACATAGCTCCAGCTAGCAATTTGGCTGCTCGCCGTCTTCGTCACAAAACAAACTTGAACTTGGTTACATACGGTAGCTTCAGCCAGCAATTTGGCTGCCCGTCTAAACAAATTTATAACCAGGAAAATATCCCGGTATAAATGACCCCCCCCCCCCCCCCCCCCCCCCATTATTATCATCGAAACCAGGGAGCAATCGAAGCAGATTAGGCAGTTTAAAGACTTGTCCAGGGCCAGGTTTCACCTTCTTGCATTGTGTACATTAACAAGTCGTACATGACTGTACGATCTTGACCTCGTGCAATATTGACAACCCTAGAACCGTATTGTCGCTTGCTAAACACCAGGCTTGCGAAACCTGTCACATGCGCCAAGCTGGACATGCCTAGGACCTTATGTCAGCTCACATTCGTTAATATTGTATCCAGTGTGAGGGGAGGCTAAAGCAAATTAGGATGTTGCATGTAGTTATATGGGTGCACCTGCGTGTTTGTGCATGTGCAAGTTCTTACACCCGCAGAACTCAGGCATTATTCAACACACGCAGACAATCAGGCTGGTCGGTTGGACAGGCAGGCAGGACAGGCAGGCAGGCTGGGCAGGCAGGACAGACATTATTGTCAGAGTGGTGAACTACCAAGACACGAGTGCTATATCGGCATCTTGCAAGATGTCTATGGAGCACTCGTGGCCTAGCAGTTCCTGACATATATCATTCAAGGTAAACGCTTATTTAATTATATAACTATAAATATGGCTTGTGGGCATTTTCAAGGTATTTCTGTGTCTTGATTGTTCAAGACTTCGAGGTCGAGCTCGTCTCCTTTTTGCAAAAAAAATCACCTAGTTAAAAAATCACATAATTGGTCGTAGAACCTCTCACCTGAGCCAGGCCCTGGACTGTAAGTCTGTAATATGCACACACCAGGCATCTCGCAGGCTAGTTTGATACCTCTGGACTAAACAATACATGCCAGGTGGTTCGTGTTTATCTTTTGGGCAGTCGCCTTATTCACTAGTGAGAACAGCGGGAAAGGTGACGTCAGTATCAAGCGAGAAGAAACGGCTAATGAAACTCGCCCGGAGAATGTGGATGGCCAGACGACGCACCCCGCACAGATTCGGATCTAAGCACCCCTGGATCCAGCCACCGAACGCACCTTTCAACCGAATCCCAACCTCATTTACATTCATTTTCAGTCAAATCACAACCGACTTTGGACCGACACAAGAGGATCCAGCACCAGCATAACTTTTTAAACCGATTACCCAGGAATACCAACCAATTATTGGCTCATTCTCTCTCGAATCACAACCGACTTTGAACCGACATCAGATCCATTCATCGCAAGACCCCCCAGAAGAATCCAGAAGAGAAGAAGCAAGGAAGAAGCCTCCAGGCTGTCATGTCAAGTCTACCACCACCTGAGGACCACCACCCATTGGAGCCACGTGGGAGAAAGTCTACAATCCCACGCCGCGAACCTAGTTATAACCCCAAGTTGCATGAAGCCCTCCTATTACGATAATCCATCATCTAGCCTGATCTAATCCCAAGCTTGATACTACCTGCCCCCCCCCCCCCCCCCCCCCCCCCCCCCCCCCCCCCCCCCCCGCCTCTCCCCTCCCGCATCCATTCGAAACAATGGCCCTCTCCGCTAAAATGACTGCCCCTCCCACCAGAATGGCCTCCCTTAGGGCTAGGACCGTGCGACCAGTTGTTCGTACAGCTGCTCTGGGAACAGGAGCTCCCGTTGCTTCCGCATCTCGCCAGTACCCAGATCCCGCTTTCATCGCTGAGGTCAAGGCTGCCTTCCCCGCTAAGGCCGTCGCCGATCCCGAGGAGGTTCGGGTGAGTGGATTAGCCCGACTGTCACCACCTGTCCGCAATTGATGATGCTGGTTACGTTGTCCTGGTGCCCTACTTACCTCCATATGTGCCCGCTGCTTGACATATGTAGCCACAGCTTGGCACATGTACCCTGTTCTGCTCCGTTTCCCCCATGCTGGTCCCGAATGCAACCTCCTTGATACCCACGAGCCCGGTGAGAATAACCACCAGCATACGAACCCAGGGCCCTCGACCTCGATCCCCCCATGCTGATCTCTCTTTGTGCCAACAAGCCCACCTCTCATGCCGATGGTGTTCAATGCCTCGATCTGGGCGAGGAACCTGCATGGCCGCAAAAACTAGATTGTCCCATTGCATCGACCTGGGCGAGGGACCTGCATGGCCGCGAAAGCTAGAACGTCCCATCGCATCGATCTGGGCGAGGGACCTGCATGCCGCGAAAACTTGAACGTCCCATCGCATCGATCTGGGCGAGGGAACTGCATGGCCGCGAACACTAGAATGTTCCATGGCCTTAAGCATCTGTCGCGGCCAGTGTAACCAATCCTCTTGGGAGAAAATGCGATGTCAGGGTGGGAGAAGCCCCCCCCCCCCCCCCCCCCCCCCCCCCCCTCCCAACTACCTCTCACCCACACCACCACCACCACCACCACCACCACACACATAAACACAAGCACACTAACCCCCAACTCAACTAAGCACTTCTGACCCTCTGTGCCCCGCTTACCTTGCAACATGTAGGTGCTCTACTCTGAGGGCTACAACTGGTTGGACGTGCGCCCCACTGTCGAGTTCGAGGACCAAGGCAAGATGAGGAACGCCGTGAATGTTCCCATCCTGAAGACCATTCGCAAGCTGGAGACTGTGAACGGAAAGATGGAGAGGATCATTGAGAAGATTCCCAACCCTGAGTTCGTCGCCCAGGTGTGTTTTAGTTTGGTTCGGTTTCATTATGTGTAGGGAACGGCAATGTGATGCCATATGATGCTGGCAGTCTGACTAGGATAAAGTTACCATTTATATACAATATCATGAGATGCAGTTGTATCATATGATATCATACTTGCCTTTGGACAACCTCAGCTGTAACATAAGCAATTAAAATCAATGCTTGCAGCTTAGGAAGGAGTTCCTTAGGGAGGACTTCCAGATCATGGTAGGCCGCCTGCCATCTTCAGCAGTAACATTAACAATTCAAATATATGATTACAGGTTATCAAGGAGTTCCCCAGGAATGCATTCATATCAAGATTGGCCGCTCGCCGCCTTCAGCAGTAACACCAATAATTCAAATTGAAACATCATGATCAATATTTTTGATCCAATCTCTTCAAACAAAAATAAAAATAGCCGAACCTAATACCTAGCCAACCCTGGTGAAAAGGGGTAACAAATTTCAAATCAAAATTCAAATTTCAATCAAATTTCAGGATAAATTTGAACGTGAACTTACATGGCTTCAGCCAGCAATTTGACTGCTTGCTGTCTTGGACGGTAACATGAGAAACAAAATCCCATACCAACGGATTTACTCTCTGTCATGCTTGACGTTCGAATTTGAATTTGAATTTCAATGTGAACTTTCATGGCTTCAACCATCAATTAGGCTTCTTGCTGCCTTTGGCAGGAGCATGAACAACAAAATCTCTTATCAACAGTTTTACTCTTTGTCATGCTTGAAGTTCGAATTTGAAATTGAAATTGAACTCACCTAGCTTCAACCAACAATTTGGCTGCTTGCTGCCTGTGGCAGTAACATCAAAAACAAATGCCGTACCAACAGTTTTACTTTTTGTCACGCTTGCAGTTTGAATTTTAATTTTAATTTGAACTTCCATGGCTTCAGCTTTCATGGCTGTGAGGTGTGGGCTCCTTCTATTCTGAACAACACACTTATCTCAAATGACCATGCTTGTGAGAAATGGCATAGAGGTATACTTCAACAAATGTTGGGTGTTTGCCAATCTACTACATCTAATATTATCATGGAAGAGCTGGGTAGAACCCCGTTGTGTTTTGCTTGGCTTAAACAAGCTTTGCGCTTCTGGAACAAGACCATAGATAAAGAACCTGAGGATCTCATTAGAATGGCTCTTGAGGAATCTTTTGATTCCAACACTGGCTGGGTTCATGACTTACGTTGTGCTCTCCACAAGCTAGGATCCAGTAAAAACCTCAACACTTTGTAGGCTGTCGATTATAACGAATATTTCTTATTAGCGAAGTTGGCCGCTTGCTGTATTTGGCGGTGACGTTCACATCAAAATCCCTTACCAACATTTGTACTCTTTGTCATGCTTGCAGTTTGAATTTGGATTTGATTTCTTTATTGCTCCCTGACACACTTGCAGGCCAGCGAGAAGTTCCCTAAGAAGGATGCTCAGATCATAATTGGCATAAATAAGTTCAAATTTCAATTCAAATTGTAGGTCAGCAACAAGGTCCTCCAGAAGGATATGCTCAGATCATAATTGGCGAAAACAATTCAAATTCAAATTGCAGGTCAGCAAGAAATTCCCTAAGAAGGGTATGCTCAGATCATGGTTGGCATAAACAATTCACGAAAATCAAATGGTTGGCATAAACAAATCAAATTTCAATTCAAACAAATCCAATTTCAGTTCAATAAAATTCAATTAATTTCAACTTCATTTCAATAAAATTTCATTTTAATTCAACTGCAGGTCAGCAAGAAGTTCCTTAAGAAGGATATGCTCAGGTCATGATTGGCATGCAAAAAATAAATTCAAATTGCAATTTAAATTGCAGGTCAGCAAGAAGTTCCCTATGAAGGATGCTCTGATTATGATTGGCATACAAAATATAAATTCGAATTTATGTCCAAAATGCAGGTCAGCAAGAAGTTCCCTAAGAAGGACACTCCTATCATGATTGGCTGCTTGGACGGGAAGACCTACTCCATCGAGGCCCTCGTGCAGCTTGACGAGGCTGGTTACACCAGCTTGGTCGGCATCCTGGGCGGCTGGGATGAGGTTAGCAAGACCTTCACTCCCAGTCTGATGAGGAAGTAGACCAAAGAGGAAGAAGATAGATGAAGAAATAGACTAATAAGGAAGGATATAGATGAGGAAATAGACAAGTGAGGAAGTAGATAATCCCCATCTGAAAATAAAGAAGGAAGGAGGACCTCTGTCAAGGCCCTCTTGCAGCTATAGAAGGGAGGGTAAACCAGCTTGGCTACCGAGTACCAGACCAGAGTCTGTTGCATTCGGTTGCAGTCTGTTGCAGGATGTGCACGCTATAGGTAGCTCACATGCACGAGTTTAGATATAAGTTTATACATTTATACAACTTAAATTTTGTATATAGAAATATGTATAACAACTCACATCCTATATATGTATATATCCTACATATATCGTTATGTATATTGTTATGACAAAATGTAGGATAATACATGATAACGATCAGTTAGCCAACCCTACATAAGCCTACCCTACACTAACAAGGCAGCGTGCGATGGAAGTGTAATGCTGTCCCAAATAGGGATACCAGTCTATCGAATTGATAGTGTGTTGAGATGTACTCTGAATTAACAGTACTTCCAATTAGCCCCCTCCTGTTAATCTGCATGTTCACTTGGACTCGAACTTGGTTACATAGCTCCAGCCAGCAATTTGGCTGCTCGCTGTCTTAGGCAGTAAAAATATGATTACCAGGAAAATGTAAACGCGGACAGGTCACCCCCCCACCCCCTCCCCGTTAATATAATAGAGTTGATGTAAGCTGTCAAAGGTTGTTAGCCAACTGGGCTACTTCCTCGATGGCAGCATACATACATTTAGATGTCAGTTAGCTAGCAAGATAATGCAGATCAACAACATCCAGTAAATCACACGTACATACCGGTACATGCAGTTTTTATAAGGCATAATCTTGGATGCACTTAAATACCACATGCCTAATCACTTTTCATGCTCTTATTCTACATGTTATGCAACATCAATGTAACACTTCACGGACTAATCCGAGAATCTCTTCTCGAGCACTAATTGTGGCTGGGTATGAACTTTGTTACAGGGCCCCAGCCAGCAATTTGGCTGCTCGCCAACGTCGGCAGTAAAGTCATTAATGTTCAATTGGTGTTCAAAATATTAGTATTCCAAAGAAACCAAAGAATATCCTTGATATTATAATACATTGTTTTATCCCTGTTTCCACGAAAAGCTCAATGGTAGAAGCCTTTGAAATGATGAAGGAGCGGGGTTTGAATCCCTTCGGTAGCTTAGTTGTTTCTCGGACGCTGTCAACCACCATGGTAGCTTTGTCCAGGTTGAGTAGCAGCTCATTCCTTACCCTAGAAAGGCGGGGCTCCCTTAATACCACGCCTTAGTAAGGGTAAATCAAAGCGCGCGCTTTTGAGCGCTGACTGTTTGACCCCCTCTGCGCTTTAAGCGCAGTTTTTGCAACCCCCTGTGGGCGCAGCAAGCAATTTTTGCGCTTTTTGTACTCCAAAGCGCAGTTTTTTTGTTTCAAGTGCGCTAAAGCGCTGGCCAATTTGGCCATTTGAAGTACCCTGCGCCTTACCAGTTTGTGTCATTTTACATTCTTAGACAGGGCGCACTGCATTTGACCTGAACAAGCCTGCTCCACAACATCCGTGTGTGTGTGTGGGTGGTGGTGGTGGTGGTGGTGGTGGGGTCTTCCAACCAGGGCGCCTTCGGTGACGCTCAGAAGAATAGTGTAGATGCTGCTGCTGCTGCTGCTGCTGCTGCTGCTTATGCTGCAGCCCCTGAGATAGGTAGGCAGGTAGCCTATTTTGACATAGAGATCCATTTTCACGCAGCATCCATCTTCTTGCCGTCCCTGAGAATGGTAAGCTTTTTAGACTCAAAATCACAGTTTGGTCGCCTGAGGTAGATGTGCTGCTGATGCCGATCAGAATGCTGCTGCTGCTGCTAGCTATCATGCTGGTGATGCTGGTGCTGCTTGTTGGAGGTCGGGCTTGAACTTGAATTTGAACTTAGTTACATGGCTCCAGCCAGCAATTTGGCTTCTTGCCGTCTTCAGGAGTCACATAATTTTTCAAAATCAAAGGCGGCCAGAAGATGGGTGTCTGTGAAAATATGCTAGCTTTCTCATCATTGGCAGCGGCATCTACACCATTATTATGAGCGTCACCAACGGCGTCTCTCCACCCCTACCCCCGCCACGTACCGGAGTAAACCCCCACCACCTGCTCGAGTACAAAAGGACGACTTTCTTCCTTCAAAATGATCTCGGGCGGCCAGAAGATGGGTCTTTGCGTGAAAATAGGCTAGCTTTCTTAGCACCAGCACCAACAGCTCCAGCAATGGAGCGAGCTCCAGCACCAGCAGTTCCAGAACCACTATTGGAACCTTTCCAGTCCATACTTCCATCACAACTATCTAGATCCCTGCTACTCCCCTTGCTCTCCTGCCTCGGAGCCCTTTTCTCAGAGGCTGCATCAGACCCAGCACTAGTAGCACCAGCACCAGCATCAGCAACACCGACACCAGCACCACCACTTTTAGAACCCTTCCTGCTCATGCTCCAGGATGTGCTTCCATCACGACTATCCAGATCCCTGCCACCCCCTTTGCCCTCCTGCCTCTGAGCCCTTTTCTCAGGGGCTGCATCATACCCAGCACCGGCACTAGTGGCACCAGGACCGCCACCAGCACCGCCACCAGCACCACCACGTTTGGAACCCTTTGTGCCCATGCTCCAAGACGAGGTTTCATTGCCACTATCTAGATCCCTGCTACGCCCTTTGCTCTCCAGCCAACCCACCCTCTTCTCAGGGACTGCATCATTACTATCACCAGAACTGTTGGAACCCCTCATGCTCTTGCTCCAAGAGGTGTTTCCATCATGACTATCCAAGGAAAGGTCCCTGCTACCCCCTTTCCTCTCCTGCCTACCCGCCCTCTTCTCAAGGGCTGCATCATAACCAGCACCAGCACCAGTAGCACCAGTACCAGCACCAGCAGCACCAGCAGCACTGTTGGAACCCTTCCAGCTCATGTTCCATGCAGCACTTCCACCACCTCTATCCTGGGATAGATCCCAGCTACGCCCCTTGCTCTCCAACCAACCTGCCCTCTTCTCAGGGGCTGCATCATTATCAGCACCACCACCGCTGGAACCCCTCCTGCTCATGCTCCAAGAGGCGCTTCCATCCCCACTACCCAGACCCCTGCTACCCCCCTTGCTCTCTTGCCAACCCGCCCTCTTCACAGGAGCTGCATCAAAACCAGCACCACCACCAGTAGCACCAGTACCAACACCAGCAGCACCACCACCACCGTTGGAACCCCTCCTGTTCATGCTCCAAGAGGCGCTTCCATCCCCACTACCCGGACCCCTGCTACGCTCTTTGCTCTCCTGCCAATGAGCACTATTATCGTACCCTGAGTTAGTTGCTTCAGCGTCTACACCAGCTGCACTAGGGCGAGCACCAGCACCACCAGTACTCGAGCGAGCACCAGCTGCAGCACCAGCACTAGAGCGTGCACCAACAGCAGCAGCACCAGCACTAGGGCGAGCACCAGCCCCAGCACCACCAGCACTAGGACGAGCACCAGCCCCAGCAGCACCAGCCCTAGGGCGATCTCCAGCCCCAGCAGCACTAGGGCGAGCACCAGCCCCAGCAGCACGAGGGCGAGCACCAGCCCCAGCAGCACCAGCACTGGGGCGATCTCCAGTCCCAGCAGCAAGAGGGCGAGCCCCAGCCCCAGCAGCACTAGGGCGAGCACTAGCAGCCCCAGCACTAGGGCGAGCACCAGCCCCAGCAGCACTAGGGCGAGCACCAGCCCCAGCAACACTAGGGCGAGCCCCAGCCCCAGCCCCAGCAGCACTACGTCGAGCTCCAGCCCCAGCCCCAGCACTAGGGCGAGCACCAGCCCCAGCAGCTGCAGCACTAGCTAGATTCATGCGACGTCCTTTCTTCTCTTGCCACCGAATCATTTTCTCGTACGCTTGCTTGGCTTCAGCGTTCATTCCACTCACCACCTTACTCCCGCTATCTCTGACCGCACCGTCCAACAACCCCTCAGACCCATCCATCCAGGCCTCTGCTGGAGGCACTAACTCTCCCCTTTGCTCTTTGACTCCTCGGGCTACCTTGTGCGTAAGTCTCTCTCTTGTGGGTGTATCACTGCCCCGCCCATCCCCCTTACCCCCATTTCTGAAGTGCCGCTCACCCCCTGTGCCTGCGCCCCCCTCTCCCCCGCCATACCCCTCCGAGACTCCCATGGAATCCCTCCCACCAGCGCTTGCACCAGCTCCTCTACCACCCTCTCCCTGCCGCTCCTCGCCTTCCCTCCCTGCATTTAGAGGCCTGGACACCAGCTGACCAGGGGGGCCTGGCCTGGGTGACCTGGACACCAGCGGACCAGGGGGGCCTGGCTCAAACAACAAATCATCTATGTCCGAGAACAGATCATCAGGATCATCGTAAGTTCTGCGAGGAGCCGTCCAAGAGTTCGCGCGGGATCTAGTCTCCCTAGGATCAGAAGCTTCCGGAAGCTGTGATCTGAGGTTTGCAGCGGAAAAGTAATCATCACTATCCTCCTCCACCCACCGCCGCTTGTCATGCTTGGCTCTTCCTCTGGTGGGTGCACCCGGCACATAGGCCCCCCCATCCTGGTCCCACACCTCACGCACAGAAGCCTGGGGTAGTCCGCTGCGAAGGGGTGGGGCACCCCCCTCCCCATCATCATCAACAGCACCCCAAACTTGATGCGGCTGTCCACGCACGGACCCTCCAGGGCCGTGATGATCACTCTTCTCCTCCTCCTCCTCCTCATCATCATCCACCCGACCCTCATGAGCGAGCACACCGTGTAAAGATCCCTTTCCTCCATCGTCACCCCCCCCCTGCACAGTGGGCAGAGCTTTGGGATCCCCTCTAACAGAGTCCTCTCCCCACCCAGCGCTCCCTGCTGGCCGCCTGACTGTGGCGTAGTCAGGCTCCTCCTCCTCCCCCTCCTCTTGCTCCTCCTCCCCTTCCTCCAGCATACCCCCACGCAGTGCGTGCTTGACAGCAGGGACGGGGCGAATCTTTTTGGCTTGGCTTCGCGCCTTGTGGGCCTCAAGCTCTTCCAGGTCCTCGCCTGTCACGAGGCTGTTGCCAAGGCTGCCAACAGACAAACAGGTTTACAGGTTTTAGGGGGTTGAGCATAAAACATCAAGTAAAATTGAAGGTTTAAATCTGTTTAAATGTATTAAAAATGTAAATAAAAAATTATTTGTTTTGCCCAAACTTGAACTTCAAGCTCTTCCAAGTCCTCGCCTGTCACGAGGCTGTTGCCAAGGCTGCCAACAGACAAACAGGTTTACAGGTTTTAGGGGGTTAACCATAAAAAATCAAGTAAAATTGAAGGTTTGAATATATAAATAAAAATGTTAATTAAACATTAATTGTTTTGCCCAAACTTAGACTTCAAGCTCATCCAGGTCCTTGCCTGTTACGAGGCTGTTGCTAAGGCTGCCAACAGACAAACAGGTTTACAGGTTTTAGGGGGTTAACCATAAAAAACCAAGAAACATTTAAGGCTTCAATTTATAAATAAAAATTTAATAAAAAACAATGATTTTGCCAACATGTGGATTTCAAGCTCTTCCAGATCCTTGCCTGTAACGAGGCTGTTGCCAAGGCTGCCAACACACAGACAGGTTTACAGGTTTTAGGGGGTTAATCATTACAAATCAAGTCGAATTTATGGTTTAAATTCAAATACAAATGTGAATTAAAAAATATTGTTTTTGCCCAAACTTGGACTTGCCAAGGCTGTCCACACACAAACAGGTTCACATGTGTAAGGGGTTATCAGGTTTGATGGTTATGATGACAACTTGAAAAAAAAAGGAAAAGCGAAACCAGGGCCTGCATAAAACTCTTTGACCCTCTTTGACTCTCTTCGTGCGCAACGCGCAACTAAAACTCAAGCAAGAAATTATAGCTATAAATGTGTAAATGCAGATGGTTTGCGGCCGCAATAATATCCCCTATAATATATTTTGTACTACTGGCACTGCATTTTTTCTTCTTCTTTTCACATGTCTGCCTACCTGTCAGCGGGCATGCCACAGTGCAGTGATTATTTATTAGAGCTTGAGACACACATGCCTGCCTACCTGTCAGCGGACACTTGCTTGCTCTATCTCCTGTTTGGGCCCCCTTGAGACACACATGCCTGCCTACCTGTCAGCGGACGCTTGCTTGCCCTATCTCCTGTTTGGGCCCCCCAAGCGCTCTTTTACAAAATGAAAGTAAAACTCAAGCAAGAAATCTTTAGACACACACGCCTGCCTACCTGTCAGCGGGCATGCCACAGTGACAACACGCTTGCTTGCCCTTCCTGTTGCATGTGGCGCATACGGCACAGAACCAACTCCCCTCCTCCACCTTGTGCAGCAGCGTGGCATGGCGCATTCGCACGAGTAGCCTGTAATCATGTTGATGGGTTGTCAACATTGTGGTGGTGTGTGTATTGGGATGGGCGTGGAGGGGTAGGTGTGGGTGGGGTGGGA